>PVIJ01003290.1:0-138383 GCA_004024925.1 Scalopus aquaticus
TATTTCACTGAGTATGATCCCCTCTAATTCCATCCATGTCGCTGCAAATTGCATGTGTTTATCTTCTTTGAATGCTGAATAGTATTCCATTGTGTATATGTACCACATCTTCTTGATCCAATCATCTATTTTTGGACATCTGGGTTGCTTCCATACCTTTGCTATTGTGAACAGTGCCACAATGAACATACGTGTGCATAACAGTAGGGGATTTTAAAGTCCAGTTACAACTACAGACGGATCAACAAGACAGAAAAAATAAGAAAACAATAACCTGAAATGAGGAGCTAGACCAAACAGGCTTAGCAGACATCTACAGAACCCTCCACCCAAAAACCTCAGCAAATGCATTTTATCAAGAGCACATGGAACATTTTGAAGAATAGACCATACATTAGGACACAAGTCAATTGTCAAAATGTTACAAAAATTTTAATCAGGGCCTCCCTGGTGACACAGGGGTTAAAGTCTCAGCGCTATCAAGCTATTGGCAGCCACTACAGCATGAGTTCAATCCCTGGCCAGGGAGTTAACCCACATGGAACAGCAGACCTCTCCTGTCTTCCCCGCTGCCCTCCCCCTCAGCAGTGTATTTCAGTCGGTCTGCCCATTCTACTCCCCACTCTGTCTCTGGTGAATCTTCTCACCCCCCCCCCCCACCTCTGGCCTACACCCCAGCTCTTGTATGCATAAATAAATAAAAATAAATCTTTTTTAAAAAATTGAAATCATACTATGCATTCTTTCTGACTATAATGCCATAAAGCTAGAAATCAAAACTGGACAAACCTGAAATACTTGGAGACTAAACAACAGGCTGCTTAGTAGCTATTGAATTAAGAGATTAAAACAGAAATTAAAAAATACCTCCAGACTAATGAAAATGAGAGTGCAAGCTACTGGAATTTATGGGATGAAGCAAAAGCAGTCTTTCAAGGAAAGATAATTACAACACAGGCTGACATTAAGAAGCAAGAAAAATCTGAAATAAACAATTTAATATTACACCTAAAGAAATGTGAAAAAGAGGAACAAATAAGACCCAAAGCTAGCAAAATGTTACAAAGAAATAATGAACTAATAATAAAAATTAGGGTGAAACTAATTGCAAGAGGAGTCAAAAGACCATACAAAAGAGCAATGAAACTAAGAATTAGTTCTTTGAGATTAACGAAAGTAATAAACCCCTACCTAAGCTAAAAGAGAGAAAATCTTTAAACAAAATCAGAAACGAAAGGAAAAATTGCCAAGGATGGCATAGAAATACAAAAACTCTAAAGGAATACAATGAACAACTATATGCCAATAAATTCAATAGTCTTGAAGAAATGGGAGAGGGAGATGGATGCTGAGAGAATGGGAAGGAAGGAGAGAAAACGGCGCACGCGGGTGGCAGCACCCATAGCTCAGCAGTGGCCCGGCAGGACTACAGCCTTATCCTGCCCTGCCCACTCAAGGACATGCACTGACCACCCAGGCGTGCGGGCAAGGAAGTTGTGGAACCTATGGACAGCCCGCTGATGTCAACGATGTCTGGGCTCAGACCACCGCAGCCTATGAGAGACCACCTGTGCAACTCCTTATGGACAGCCTCCCACAGGCTACGCTACTCCTACTGCCCCCCAGGCATACAGTCACCACTGCCAGGTCACTTCTACCCAGGCCTCCTATGCGGCTCAGCCTGCTTAGGCTCTCGGCAGCTTACCCAGCCATTGGGCAGCAGCCAGCAGCCACTCCGCCCGCAAGACCACAGGATGGTCACAAGCCCGCTGAGACTAGTCAACTTCAACCTAGCACAGGGGTTTACAACCAGCCCCGCCTAGGATGTGGCCAGAGTAGCTGCAGTTATCCCCAGTGCCTGGGATCTACCCCATGCAGCCAGTCACCGCACCAGCCTATCATCCTACCAGCTATTCTCCTTCACCACCGACTAGTAGTGATCAGAGCAGTTGCTCTCAGCAGTACACCTTCAGGCAGCGAGCAGCTAAGGACAGCAGAGCAGCTAGGTCAACAAAGCAGCTATAGACAACCGCTGTCTAGTTATCTCCCCCCACCCTCCAAAACTGTATTCTACAACCAGCCTCCAAGTCAATATAGCCAACAGAGCAGCAGCTCCGGCAGCAGAGACCCAATGAGGAAGGACCAGATCTAGGCCCACCTTTAGATGCAGGTAAAGACTCTGAACACAGGGCCTCCCTGGTGGTGCAGCGGTTGAGCGCTGAGCTGTGGAGCTGTCAGCAGCGTGGGAGCCGGTTCGACGCCCGGCCGGGGAGATTCCCACATGGTGCGGCAGACCTCTCCTGCCTCGCCCACTGCTCCCCTCAGCAGTGTATTTCTGATCTGCCTGCTCTGCTCCCCACTCTGTCTCTGGTGAACCCTCTCGCCGCCCCACACCTCTGGCCTGTACCCCAGAAGTATGTATAAATAAATCTTTTTTAAAAAAAAGACTCTGAAAACAGTGCAATTTCTGCGCAATTAAATGACGACATGACTCTAGATGATCTGGCAGACTTTTTCAAGCAGCGTGGAATTGTTAAGATGAGCAAGAGAACCGGACAGCCCATTATCCACATCTACCTGGACAAGGAAACAGGAACACCCAAAGGCGATGCCACAGTGTCTTCTGAAGACCCAGCAACAGTCATGATTGGGGACTGGTTTCATGGGAAAGATTTTCAAGGGAGCAAACTTAAAAGCTACTCATGCTCCGATGAACAGCATGCAGGATGCTGTGCCACCCCATGAGGGCAGAGGGATGCCACTGCCTCTCTGTGGAGGTTCAGGGGGCCCAAGAGGTCCTGGGGGACCCATGGGTTGCATGGGAGGCATAGGGGGAGACAGGAGGCATCCCCCGAAGAGAGTCTTGGGGTTCCCAAGAGAACTCATCGAGAGGGGAAACAGCAGTACCCCAATCCAGGGTGTAGAAACCAGAACTTCGCCTGGAGAACAAAAGGCAGCCAATGTAAGGCTCCGAAGCCTGAAGGCTTTCCTCCACCACCCTTCCCAGCCCCAGGTGGTGACTGTGGCAAAGGTGGCCCTGGTGGCATGTGAGTGGGGACAGGTGCCCTCATAGATCATGATGTGGCCTCATGAACTGTGATGGTCCCAGTGGAATGTTCAGAGAGGGTCCTGCCTCTCTGAGCAGGCTTGAGAGCCTAAGCAGAGTGGGGAGACAGGGGTGGTTTCCGTGGTGGCTGGGGCATGGACTGAGGTGGCTTTGGTGGAGGAAGAAGAGGTGGCTCTGGGGAGCCGCCTGGACCTTTGATGGAACAGATGGGAGGAAGAAGTGGGCATGGAGGACCTGGAAAAAATAGAGGCAAACACTGTCGGGAACACAGAGACCCACCCTGCTAGACACAGAGAAAGGGCAGAGCTGCACTGACTACCATTTTTATTCTTTAAACCAGAAAATATTTTAAATTTATAATTATATAATTCCATATTTATAATCATAATGCCTCGACATTATGATTACTCCCTGTCTGTAGTATTTTTCACCATTTGTGAAGAAACATTAAACAAATGGTAGTGTGCTGAGTTAGTTTTTTCCTTCTTTTAAAGATGACTGTTTAAACAATAGCAACCCCTTGAGTGCATGGTCAGTCTCATTGTGGACAACCAAAAGGGCCTCTAACAGTATTCATGGTTGTGATATTTGTTTGTTTTTAATAAAATTCCAAATGTTTATTTTTAAAAGTCTTGAAGAAATGAACACATTACTTTTAAAAAAAAAGTAAATTTATTTTTTTACATCATTGTTCATTTTGGGGCAGTGTTTGATTTCTCCCCTCAGGGGTATGTAGTCCCAGCAGCTCTCCCACCACCGCAGCACCCATGATCTACCACCAGAGTCCCTTGGGTTCTTCTGTCCCGTTTTAACCTCATCCACCCCTCCCCTGCTGTATGTTTCAGATTTGCCTGCTAGATTTGTCCTTTTTTGTTCTGACACTTTGTTCAGTTTCACTATATTCCTCCTATAAGTGAAACTATCCAATATTTATCTTTTTCCCTCTGACTTACTTACTTAGCTAATCCCCTCCGGCTCCATCCATGTTGCCACAAATGGCATGAGTTTATCTTGGAGCACTGAGTAGTACTCCACTGTGTATGTACCACATCTTCTTGATCCACTCATCGTTTAAGGGCATTTAGGGTTGTTTCCATATCTTGGCTGTTGGAAATAGTGCTGCAATAAACATAGGAATAGAGGTTTCCTTTTCGAATAGTGTTTTTGTGTCCTTTGGGTAGATTCCAAGGAGTGGAATCACTGGATCATATGATAAATCCAAGAAATAGCCACATTTCTTTTTTTAAGATTTTTTTTTTTACTTCAGTAACATTTCATTAACATCAGTTTCAGGTGTGCATCATTGAAAATCAACATGTGTATATACTACATTAAGTTCACCTCACATATATAACATGAAATTTACCTTTTTAACTATTTTAAGTGTACAGTTCAGTGTAATCATCAACACAATTCATCTCTAGAACTGTCTTGTACACTAAAACTCTATATTCATTAAACTATTCCCCTTTCCCCCTTTCTTAGTCCCTAGCAACCACCACTACACTTTGTCTCTATGAATTTGACTACTCCAGGTATTCATATAAAAAGAATCATACAGTATCTGTCTTTTTGTAACTGGCTTATTTCACTTAGCTAAATAGCCTCAAGTTTCATCCATGTTGTAGTGTGTGTCAGAATTTCCTTCCTTTTTAAATGTATTCTTAAAATTATTTTTAAAAATAAAGGTAATGTTGATTTGTAACACTGTATGTTTCAGGGGTATAGTTTCACACCTCTGCACCAACAAAGCATCAAAAATCTTCTACCAGTCTATTGAACCCTCTGCCCCCTGACTCCTCCGCTTGCGGTAACCTCAGTTCTGCTGACAGGTTTCAAGGATTTGTTTTGATTTGCTTTTTTATAGTCCACTTATGAGTGAAATCATCCATTATTTGTCTTCCTTCTGACTTATTTTGCTTAACAAAATCCCTTCTTGTTCCATCCATGATGTCACAAATAGTAAAATTTTATCTTTTTATAGCTGATATATTCCCAGAGATCTCTTTCTTGTTTATTTTTGCTCTGTCTGGATGAGTTTTATTGCTTTGTCATCCAACTCATTTACTCATTCCTCTGATTTATCCAGTCTTTCATTGGACCCCTCTATCATATTTTTAAGTTGCTATTTTTTCTCATCTTTGTGAACTCTGTTTAAATGTTCCTTAATTTTCCACTTCCTATCTTCTTCTCCCAAGATCTCTGAGCATCTTTATAACCATTACTTTGAATTCTTCCTCAGGTAGTTTGCTTATCCCTACTTCATTTTTAAATGCCTCCACCATCCCTTAGATCCCCTTGGCTCTTTTCCCCTCTCCCCTCTTAACCTCATAATCATCTGCTACGGAAACATGCTAAGTGCCTAAGAACATATGAGCGGATTAAGGAGGTGTGGTACATGTACACAATGGAATACTACTTAGCTATAAAAAGAGATGAAATCTTGCCATTTGTGACAACATGAATAGAACTGGAGGAGATTATGATACGTGAAATAAGTCAGAAGGTAAAAGAAAAATACCAGATGAATCCACTCATATGTGGAATATAAAGAAACAAAACAAAGGAACAGACAAAACTAGCTTACCCTAAATAAACTTAAAGAAACCCTAGATATCTGACTATAGAGTTGTGGCTACCAGAGTAGGAGCATAAGGGAAAAGGAGCCCAATGGACTGTTGTGGAGGATCATGGGTGCTTTGGTCTTGGGTGTGGTGTGGTAACAGACATCTGAAGAAGTGTCAACCTATACCCCTAATTTATATATAGTAGTATAAACCAATGTTACCTCAATAAAAAATAATATAAAAACAAATAAATAAAAGTCATCTGACAGCTTCAAATATGGAAATTTCAGTTTCTTATCCACATTAATAGAAGTTAAACTGTCTACAATTCCTCATGCTCTACTTGCCTTTGGGTCTCTGCCAAAAGGCAAGTGACAGTAGTTAACTCCCTTGCAAGCTCTGAATAAATAACCTTTTGCTAGACAGAGAGGGAGGGCAGGAGGGAAGGAAGAAGGGAGGGAAGGAGGAAGGAAGGGAGGGAGGGAGGAAGGAAAGGCCAATCTCCAAAAGTTACAAACTATATGATACAATTTACACATCATTCTGGAAATTACAACAATTACAGATGTTAAACAGTTTAATGGTTGTGGGGAATGGGAGGATGGTTATAAAATGATAACAGCAGGGATGCTTGAGGTGATGTAACTGTGTGTTGAGTGTGGTGAGGGTCATATTAACCTACACATGTGATAAAATAGCATAAACTAAATACATGCACACACACAAATATATACATGACTGGAAATATGAGCAAGATGTGTGGGTTGTATCGATGACAATTTCCTGGTTGTGATAGTGTACAATAGTATGCAAAATGTTACCATTGGGGGATACTGAATTAACGATTAACCAGACATCTTTGTGTTATTTTTCACAACTATATAGGAGTGTACAATTATCTTGGAAAAAAGCTTGATTTTTTAAAAAGGGCAGAAGGTTTAAAAGAACATTTCATCAAAGAAAGTACATAAATGGACAATAAGCATATGACAAGATGCTCAATATCATTAATCATTAGGGAAATGCAAAGCAAAACTACAATGTGATAGCACCTCATACCCACAAGAATAGCTAGAGTCAAAAAGACAGACAATAACAGATATTGGAGAGGATGTATAAGAAATGGAACCTTCATACGTTGCTGGTGGGAGTGCAAACTTATTGAACTATTTTGGAAAACAGTTTGGGAGTTTCTTAATTTCAACATAGTCTCAATATATGATCCAACAGTTCTTCTCATAGGTAGAGAAATTAAAACATATATTCACACAAGGACATGTTATATGAATTTTCCTAGCAGCTTTTTCATACTATCCAGTAGGAAAGTAACCCACATGTTATTAATTGGTATATGGATAAATAAAATGTGATACACCCTTATGTATATTGTTCATCAATTAAAAGGAACAAAGGACTCATAAAAGACACAAAATGGACTAATCCCAGAAACTTGCTAAGGAAAGGAGGTTAGCCATACACACACAAAAAAACTGTATGATCCAAGTTATTTGAAATGTCCAGAAAAGAAATCTGTAGACACAGAAATTAATTGGTGAGAATGGGCATGACTGGAAATGGGACAGTTAATTCTTTTGAGTATGACAGAAATGCTCTACATTAGTTTGTGGTAATAATTGCACAATTCTTTAAATTTTCTAAAATCACTGAATTGTACACTTAAGTAAAGAGTCTTTTAAATTCTACACTTCTTTTTGACTGTTTTAAGGTTGAAACCCCTCAGTTAAACTTGTGACCGTTCGGATCCTGTCTCCATCCATCAGATGGGAGAATTACCCCCTTGCCCTGTTTGTCATTCCAGAGAGAAAGTTAAGTGGCCTGATTTCTTCTCTACCCACTTCTAGCTTCCCTGTACTTGAAGGTTGCTAAAGTATCATTTAAAAATCATATTGTTTCTTGTGGTTACTGGCAAAATGTGTTTTCCTCAGCTACCAATCCAAATTCTCCTATAGATTAACAAAACAAATTATCTTTGAAATACATGCCTTTTCAGCACAATGTATATGCAGGAAAACAGGTGAGTGATTTGACTATACTTGTGAGTGTCTCTAAGCATAGCAGTTCCTTGAACTGTTTTGTCCTTTTGACATCTGACTAAATGCCAGGGGCTTCTTTACATTTTTAACAAGTGGAATTCCTTCCTTTCCTTCTACCCCATAGCCATCATTTCTTCACTTTTACCATAGGTTCAATACTCCATTTTGCACTTGTCTCAAGGTCAATTCCTTATAGTCCTTTCCCTTTATCACCTTCAAATGCTCCTTCTTGGCCAAATCCTGAGTGATAAAAAGGAGAAACTACCATTTAAGCAATAATCAGCAAAATACTTTCCTCTAAACAATGCCTTAATCGACATTTATGGATAATATGTTTGGAGATTTTTCAGTATTATCTATGATCTTCTTCTTTTTGCAAAAGAAGAACTGATGCAGAATACTGATCTGACCTAAAGCCTAAGGTATTTCATTCCCATAAATATTTTTGACACATTGTGTATTAAAAGCTAAGAAAAGCAGTAGCAAGAGGCTATTATAAAATATTTTAAGGTTCCACCTTCCATTTAATTTCTCTCTAGTGGGGATCATACTCAGCGAAACAAGCCAGAAAGAAAGAGGAAAATATCGAATGGTTTTACTTATAACAGGACTATAGGGAAACCAAATAGGAGAGAGACACTTGGGGGGGGGTGGGGGGAGGGGGAGGATAAGGGCACAAAATGGAGTAGAAAAAGACACAAGGGACCACGGAGATGGATTACGGGTGAATTGGTGGTGGGTTACCCAAGGGGAATACAAAATGTAAAAGATATAAATAACAATAAAAATATGTATTTATAAAATAATAATAATAATTTCTCTCTAGTAGAGAAGATTCTCTATACGATAAAAACTAGATTTTGTTGCTTATTGTGTTAGTTTATTTTAAAAGTTCCTAAATAATCAAGCTGTTGAGTACTATGAAAGAATTTTTTCACTTGAATAACACAAACTCCTTGATTATGATGATGGCTTGATCAGTGCCTCTTACAGAACTAATTTCTTCCTCCCTCACACCCACTAAATGCTTTATTTATACTGCTATATTGCTAATGTAATACTTATCCTAATTAAAGTGAAGCTACCTCTGTTTTCCCGATTGCACCATCTAATTGAGATACGGCTGTCTTGTAGCAAAAAGAGCAGTCAGGCCGATATTAGAATACCCGGATTATAGTGTTTCACTACTTAGCAGTTGTATAACTTTACTGTCTCAATGATTTCTGAATTAAAACATGGATTTTTGTACCACTGCCAAATATGAAAGAGTTTGAGCCTGGTTTGAAAACTCAAAATATGTAAACTCTACAACATTTTTGGTGGGTGTGGAACAGACAAGATAGAATATTTGAAATGGCACATTTTGGACAAAAGGTCAGTACAAATCTTAATAAATTAGTTAAACTTCCTGAGACTGTTTTGTCATCTATTAGATACGATGGCGCTTACCTCACAGAATTAAGGCTAACTGGGATACTGTATGTGAAATAGTCTAGTTCAGTGTAAAGAAAATGAATGATTTTTTTTCTATTTGCTTAGGTTGGAATGTTCCCTCCACCTCATCTATTCCCCCCTCCTAAAACACACACACACACACACACACACACACACACACACACACCCTCCAAAATTCATGAAAGAAACAGCCCGAAAAGCACCACTCTGCAAATCAACTTTTGAAACAGCTTCAGGCAGTATGGCCCTTTGATTAACAGCACCGATCTTTTGGAATCAGAACAGAAGCCCAATTTTAAAAGGAAGCCTGCTATTTAGCAGCTCCATGACCTTGAACAAATGACTTACCCTCTCTGCTTCTAGGTTTCCCATATGTGAAATGAAGTCATCATGGTACATCACCTTCTAGGGTTTTGT
Organism: Scalopus aquaticus; assembly: GCA_004024925.1. Taxonomy (NCBI): domain Eukaryota; kingdom Metazoa; phylum Chordata; class Mammalia; order Eulipotyphla; family Talpidae; genus Scalopus; species Scalopus aquaticus. Next base: position 9,561 of record PVIJ01003290.1, read on the forward strand.
GCTTGTTTGTTTTTTAAGTACTTATTTTTTCTTACATTATTTCTAATTTGGGGACATATTTTATTTCTCCCCGCAGGTGTAGTCCGGGTAGTTCGCACACCACCACTGCACCCATAGTCCATTACCACAGTCCCTCGTGTTCTTCACTCCCCTGTTTTGACCCCTTCGCCCTTCCCCGCTTGGGTTTTAAGTGTTAAATGAGTTGTGCACATAGAGGGCTTAGCTCAGTCCCTGACAGTAAGTCCTCTACAAGTATTACGTAGTAGAAGTGGTAACAAACTTTTCTCTTTAGTAAAATGTCGATTAAATTGCTTACCCTGCCTCCCAGAGGGTTGTGGCAAAGTCATGATGCAAAACTGTTCAAATTGTAAAGCTGAACAAAAGTGAGGGCTTAGCATATACCTTTGAGATATTTGGGGCGAAGTTCTAATCTCACTTCCACAGCATATGCTTTCCCCGTCCTGGAGGGGGGTATTAATACCCACTGTTGGTTAAAAGGAAAAACAACATACAGTCTCCGAATACAAGCAGCAGAATCCCAAAGAGCAGCATTCGGTTCAGCATCCTCAGAACGGACCTCGACAACCCCCTGCAGTTCACCTCCGCCACCCCCTTCCCCCAGAGCCGCGCAAGCGTACATAGACTTTGCGCCGCTCTCCCTCCTGCTCCCGCCTCTAACCGTCCCCGGCCCCCCTCCCCCGCCGTCCGCCCCAACACGCAGGCGCGTCTCCTCTAGTCCTGTCCCTACCCGACTCCTCTTTCTCTTTATTCCGCGTCCCCTCATCTTCCAGCACCTCAGCAAGTTCAAACTCTACTCCTTGCGGGTGGCGGCGAACGAGAGGTCACGTGATGAGCATCCTGCTGCCCAACATGGCGGAGTTCGACACCATCTCGGAACTGGAGGAGGAGGAGGAGGAAGAAGCGGCAACGTCGTCGTCGTCGTCGCCGTCGTCGTCGTCGGTCTCTGGCCCTGACGATGACGAGGAAGATGAGGAGGAAGAGGAGGAAGAGGAAGAGGAGGAAGAGGAGGAAGAAGAGGAAGAGGAGACGCCGCCCCCGCCTCGGGTAGTGAGCGAGGAGCATCTGCGGAGATATGCCCCGGACCCTGTATTAGTGCGGGGTGCCGGCCACATCACTGTGTAAGTGAAAGGGGGCTGTGGGGTTCCCAAAGACTGGGATTTGGTCTCAGAGGCATGAGAAAGCGATCGAGGGGGCCTGTAGAGTGGGGGAGGGATGACTGAAGCTGTCCCCCCACTCCACTTGCCAGTGCTCCGGCCCTCGTGCTAGGCGTGCTGTCCCTCCCAGCTTCAAAACTCTGGCCTCAAGAGGCGTGCAGTAGTATTCCTAAATGCTGTGGTATTAATTGGATGAAGCCAAAACCTACAATTAAGAAAGGACATCTGGTCTAAACAGAGAAACCCGGGGAGATAGGTGTAAAGGAGGTAAGGAGAATACAAATGTGATGCACCAATGTCTGATAAAAAGTGAGTTTAGGACAAGGAAGTTAGGGGGTTGGGAGCCAACGGCAATGGAATAGGGGAGAGTCTTTTTGCTTCTGTGTGTACTCGCAAGCGAATAGTCCTTAAACTGCAGGATGTGTTAGAGGATTCTTTGCTGCTAAGATCGGTGTCTAGTGGAGCACGGTGACAGCTGTGACATGTGACAAGACATAGGCTTGGATTCTTCAAAACAGAAACATGATAGATTTCGTGAATGATATAGAACATCCACCCACCCACGTATTCATCCATCCATTCTTCATATCTGATCCTCATATGAATGAATACAATGATCCTGTCAATGCCTTGAGCACTTCTTACTCTGACCTTCCCTAAATATCATACAATTAGACGTACAAGTTAAGAGGAAGCTATGAAAAGTAAAACGTACTATGGATTGAGAGTGTGGGCTCCTGGATGCTAGTCTCAGCTGTTTATTTCCGGCCCTATGACCTTGATCAGGTTACTTCCCATTTCCGGGCCTTGATTTCTCCACATGTAAAATAAGGAGTTTGGGCTAGATGGTTTCTAAAACCTTTCAGCTCCAAGATAAATTTAAGATACCACTGGGAGATTTTGTATGCTCAGACATTAAATATGCAAACGTTAAATATATGTGGAAATTAGTTCCCCAGAAGCTGAGGATGATTTCGTGAAAATTTATCCAGAGTGACTTTTTAAAAAAATTGAAGTCTTGATCCTATTTGAGAAAATAAAAGGTGGAAGGACCTCAGTAGTTGAAAAGAGAAAGAAAATTTTGGTATTCTCTGTGCTTTATAGAGTGCTTTCTCTTTTTATGTGCTTAGACTAAATACTTGCAAGTTTCAGTATTGTGTCATGTTCGTCCTCTTAACTGTGGTGTTTTTACTGCATTTTCAAAATAGGACGATTTCCTATTAAGTCATGCTGTCTCTAATTTTCATAATGGCTCTGCTAGCCCCTTTGACTTTTAACTGAGTACATTTTATCTGAAATTTCTTATTAAAATATGCACCCCCTCCCCATCATATTAGCTTTTAATTTTGACTTTGAGTAATTTGATTGTAACATTTTTGCTTGTGATCTTTGCATGAATGTATTAAGAAAGGTTTTGAAATTGTGGAAGAGTTGTGGGAGATTTTTAGACCTGCTTTTTATTAGGCAATTTTAACACAATTTTTCTTGGTACAAGAATTTTGCAGATAGCCTACAATGTTCAGATGCCAGCTTACTGCGCTGTTTTACTTCCATTCCTTTCATCACTAGGGAAACAGTTTGTTACTCAAACTAATTTTAATTCTAGCACCAAAGGTCATTTTCATGCAGATTATTTCCTATGACTGAACAACAAAAAAAAAAAAGGTTTTTTATTCCAGTCCATAATTTCATACTCCAACACTCCTCTTCTTCATTATTTTCTAAAATTCAGAAAACAGAAAAGAAGCAAGAAAACAGAATTTAAGTTCCGCGAAACATTTTTGTTTCCATTCTACTCTTCACATTACCGTGGTGAAGTGCTTACCAACCTATTTTCAGATAAAAGCAAAGCATTGACACTTGCTATGCACAGGCCCTTGTGATAGATGTGGTGTCCCTTCCAGCTTAAACATTCTGGAATCCTGAGAGAATTCATAACTGCTGGTAGTAACTGCTGGTACTAATTGAATGAAGCCAAAACCTGAGAAGTAGTAAACCAGTTCTTGAATCGCTAACCAATGTATATCGTTTAGAAAATGATTTACTTGTATCGTACACATTCTGTCACCTATAAAGTATATTTGATGTTAAATGTCTAAGACTTTGAAAAAAGATTAAATGTTTAGAGAAAGTTACTGGATCTGAGAAACTGGTCTTCAGTGACAGTAAAACCTTCCTTATCTGAAGTAAAGTAAGATTCTTAGGAAATAGTTAATCTAAGTCTAAAACATCAGATGTCAGCTTCTGTTTAATCTTTTTCTGGCATGGGCGTGCAGAGCTGCTGTATCTAAACGTATTTTTTATTCTCTCCCAACCCTTATTTTTCCCAATTGTCTATGCAATCTTCTGTTCTATAGAGGACTTTGTTGCTTTTCAAAGTTTAAAATTGGAGAACCATCAGCTCAAACAATATACCTTAAACCCAATATTTTCCCTCCCCAAATTTGCTCCCCATATTGAACTGTGCGACTCTGCATTCCAGTTGCCCCATTTCTGACCCTGATACCACCATTCTAATGTTCCAGGGCATTATTTCAAATCCTTGAGTCATTTTAACTTTTCCTTCTCCTTGAATTACCTTATGCCCTTCTGTCCAGAATTATGTCATCATATCATTTGAAATGTCTATTGTATTTTAATTTTCTCCATTTCTGCGGTAGGTACCACTCTAGTTTGGGTTGCTGTCACCTCCTGTTTGAATTGTTGCCAAGGTCTGCCACTTGTCTGCACTCACATCCATCCTGCATGTTTGTGCCAAACTAATTTCTTAAAACACAGTTTAATCATGTCACTTTCCTGCTGAAAAGACTGCATTGGATCTAAATTAAGTCTGAGTTCTTGCTTTCTTCCTCCAACCTCAAAGGTCATTGAGTCACTCCACTTGTCCAAAGCTCACCCCTCCACTTCTATCTTCCACACACTACTTATCCAACCATCTCCTAGAGCTTGCCTCATGAGGCAGCCCCCATCTCTCTAATATTGCCTCCCTCTGCCTTTCTACAGGCTCAGCCTGTAAATACTTTCAGAGTCTCTGGTTCTTTAAAACAGAATAAAACAAAAGTCCTTCCTAGAGCTACATTCCCCTTTAGCTTCTCTTCATCCCCTCTCCAAATGTCTTAAGAGCAGCTACATTCACCTTATCTATTTCCTCTACACCCACCTGTAATCTGGATTCTGTCACCATGACCACAGAGGAACTGGCCTCATTAAGGTCACCCTCTTGCTAAGTTAGTGGGCATCTTTCATTCCTTATCTTTCTGGCCCTCTTGCTGGATAAGACACTTATAATGACTCCTTTCTTGGAGCATTCTACTTCAGGGGTCATGAACACACAGGCCTTCAGAATTGAGACAGGCCCCAGAAAATGGTGCAGCATGAATAATAATGGAGCCTTAGTTGAAATGGAAGGTATATGCCTAAAGCTATTCAAATTCTGATTTAAAAAACAAAAACACTTTGCCAGCCAAATAAATGTAGGAATTCCATGGCCACTTCACTTCCCTGGTTCTCCTTTTTTTTTTTTTTCTGTCTATTCCTTAACTATTTCATTCATGGGCTTCTCCTCTTCTCTTATCCCTCAAAGACCAGTGATATCCAGGGTTTTGTTTTCAGTTTACTTCTCTTCTCATTCCCTTCTCTTCCTAGATGATCTCACTTTGACTCTTATGATTTCAGTTATCTGATAACTCCCAAATATGTTTCTCTGTTCCAGACTGTGCTCAGAATCTTTTTCTGAGCTTCTTCACCTATCAGCCTACCATCATCTTAAATTCAACATATTCAAAATAACTCATGTCCCCACATTCCCTCACACCCCCACCCCAACCCCAACCCTCAAAGGAGCCCTCCTATTTCTGTTTCTCCATCTCAGTTAAGTGAACCTCCACCTACCCCATTGTTCATTCTTGGTTACTCTTTTCCACTCACACTTCTCACAGCTAAGCAAGCAATCAGCAAGTATTAACAATATCATTACCTAAGAATTTCTTCTTTTTCTCCATAGCACCACTGCCTTGATTCGGGCTCCATTTACCACCCTAACTAGTTCTCTTTTCTTTATCCTTATCACCTTCACATTTATTCTCCAGCTTGTTGCTAGGTAGAGGCACCACTCTCCTGCTTAAGACTGTTTTGTGGTTTTCCCTTCATCTGCAGGATGGAGTCTAAGCTCTATAAATGGCACAGAGAGCTGGAGCCTGCCTGTCTGTCAAGTCTAATCTGACAATTTCCCTTACTGAATATATTTTCTAGTTCAGAGCATGCTGTTTCTTATCTCTTTGCCTCTACTCAAGCAGGGTCCTCCATCTAGAACTCCAGTACCCACCACTCTCACCCTACCTCCCATATGTCACCACCTCCTGTAAGTCTTGCCTGCCCCCACTAAATTGTAAGCTACAATGGCAAGAACAATTTCCGATCCCCTCTGAATCCTCAATACCTAGTACAGTGGTTGCCCTGAAGTAGACACTATAAAAACGTGTTGAATGATTATCTGTTTACTTTAATAACACTCAGTACTTCTGCTGCAGTGGACCTGTTTGATAGGCCCTCAAGAAATATTAGTTGATTCATACTGTGGAAAGTACTTGTATTGTTGAGCATGGATATATACATGGATATAATAATATCACCAGGCTCGGTGATGGGGCTATGGCATGACCTTAATGCTGAAAGTTTTATTAAGCAAGTTCTTATGAGTCAGAACACCCCTGTCTGCTGGTATCAACTTAACATACTGGCTTTCTAGTTAATATATATTAATCTTATAATGTGCAATTAATTGTAATGTCTTAAGAAGTAGAAGGACCTAACCACACGAATCATAATTCCAATTCTGAGATGATGGTCATAAATGGGTATTTGGGGATCTTTTTCTAAATTTAAAAAATGTATAACTAAGTTAATTTCCTCAGAATCCTGGTTATAGAAGCAAATAATGAAATGTCTCTTGGAAGTATTGTTTCAGAAACACTATACATCTGAGTGATATAATTAGTGTCTTTCACTTTTCTTGTTGATATTTTTAGTATAAATATTTGTATCCAAAATATTAAAATAGAAGAAACATTGCATCCGTGAATTTTTTTCTTATTTATTGTCAATACCATACTCTTTATATTACTTAAAATATGTATTTACATTGATAGTACACCTGCATATAGAAGTTGGTAGACAAGATATTTTACCAGTTCTCAGAGATATATAAAATTGTCTCATGAAAATTGTTACAGAAGAACTGAAGTTTTTATGCATAGAATTGAAAAAGATGGCCAAATTTGTCAAACATTGCATTTCTGCAAAAACTTAAAGAGCACTACAAATACTGATATTTTTCAAATCAGTAAATAGAACGCCTTTTCTATGAATAGCTGTCTTTGAGGAATTACAGTGATGCATTGTTAATGTGCTGTATAAAATAAATATTTCATAAGATTTTAGGCTTTGAGAATACTGAAGCTATGGTAGCTTGCCATTGTGCAATGTGGGAAGACATAATTTTTCCATATGAAAGATTAAGGAGATTTAACTAATTTTTAAAAAAACTTTTTTTAAAGATTTATTTGTTTATGCATACAAGAGCTGGGGTGTAGGCCAGAGGTATGGGGGTGGTGAGAGGATTCACCAGAGACAGAGTGGGAGCAGAACAGGCAGATCTACTGAAATACACTGCTGAGGCGAACAGTGGGCGAGGCAGGAGAGGTCTGCTGTACCATGTGGGAAGCTCCCTGGCCAGGGATCGAACTCATGTTGCAGTGGCAGTGGATAGCTTCATAGTGCTGAGACTTAACCCCTTGCACCACAAGGGAAGCCCCTATAAAAACTTTATTTTAAAATTTGTTTTCTTACATAGTTGTTAATTTTTGAACAGTAATTGATTTCTCCTCTCAGGTGTATTCCCTGTAGTTCTCCCACCACCCCAGCACCCATGATCCATCTCCCTCATCCCTTATGTTTTTCCCTCCCCTGTTTTGACTCCTCCCTCTCCCCTGATATATGACTCAGATCTATGGTCAGCTCCAAGTTTTGTCTTTTGCCTGACTCTTGGTTTGATTTCTCTGTATTTCACATATAAGTTAAAGTATCTAATATTTATCTTTATCTTTCTGACTTATTTCACTTAGCATAATCACCTCCAGCTCCATCCATGTTGCCACAAATGGCATGAGTTTATCTTGGATCACTGAGTAGTATTCCATTGTGTATATGTACCACATCTTCTTGATCCAGTCATCTGTTTTGGGGCACTTAGGTTGTTTCTACATCTTAGCTATGGGAAATAGTGCTGCAGTAAACATAGGAGTACAAGTTTCCCTTTCAAGTTAGTGTTTTTTATGTCCTTTGGGTAGATTCCTAGGAGTAGAATCACTGGGTCATATGGTAATACATTCTTTTGTATTTTGAGAAACCTCCACACAATTTTCCGTAGTGGCTGGACCAGTTTGAATTCCCAGCAGCAGTGTAAGAAGGTTCCTTATTCACCACATCCTCACCAGCATTTGTTGTTTTTAGTTTTCTTAATATGGGCCATTCTCACCAGTCTGAGGTGGTATCTCATTGTGGTTTTGATTTGCATCTCCCTCATATTGAATTTTTTTTTCATATGCCTGCTGGCCATTTGCATTTCTTCTTTGGAGAAGTGTCTTTTTAGCTCTTTTGTCCATTTTTTGACAAAGTTGTTGCTTTGTTTTTATTGAATTGAGTAAACTCTTTGTAGATTTTTGATATTAGTTCCTTATCAGTTGTACGGTGTGCAACTATTTTCTCCCATTCAGTAGGGTATCCCTTCATTTGGTTATTGTCTCTTGCTGTACAGAAGCCTTATAGTTTGATGTAGTCCATCTTCTCCTTTGTTTTCCTTGCTTCTAGGGATGAGTACTCAAAAATGTTTCTGAGGTTTATGTCATGGAATGTTTTGCCTATGTTTTCTCCTATATATTTTATAGTTTCAGATCTTACATTCAGTTCTTTTCTCCATTTTCATTCGTTGTGTGAGATAGTAGTCTAATTCTGTTCTTTTGCATGTGGCAGTCCAGGTTTCCCAGCACCGTTTATTCAAGTGGCTTTTCTTGTTCCAATGTATATTCTTTGCCCCTTTGTCATCAATTAGTTAACCATAGATGTATGGTTTTATTTCTGGGCTTTCAGTTCTATTCCACTCATCCGAGTGTCATGTTTTTGTTCTAACACCATGCTGTTTTTATTACTATGGCTTTATAGTATAGTTTCAAGGCCAGGCATGTAATGCTTCCATTTTTTGTCCTTTTCATCAGGAAAACTGGTTTATGGAGTTTTTTGGTGATTCCATGTGAATTTCAACAATATATGTTCCATTTCTTTGAAGAATGTTATTGAAATTTTTATTGGAGGGCCTCCCTGGTGGCGCAGAGGTTGAGCGCTGCGCTGTGGAGCTGTCAGCAGCACGCATTGCGAGTTCGACGCCCAGCCGGGGAGAATCACACATGGTGCGGCAGACCTCTCCTGCCTTGCCCGCTGCTCCCCTCAGCAGTGTATTTCTGATCTGCCTGTTCTGCTCCCCACTCTGTCTCTGGTGAACCCTCTCACCACCCCACACCTCTGGCCTGTACCCCAGCTTGTATGTATAAATAAATAAATCTTTTTTTTTTAAAGAAATTTTTATTGGAATTGAATTGAATCTGTAAGTTGTTTTTGGTAGGATGGCCATTTTGATAATGTTAATTCTTCTGATCCATGAACAAAGAATGTCTTTCCATTCCTTTGTATCTTCTTCTATTTTTTTAACAGTGTTTTATCATTTTCCTTGTATAGGTCTTTCATCTCCTTTGTTAGGTTTATTAACATGTATTTAAATATTTTTGGTACAAATGTAAATGAGATGTGTTTTCTACATGTAGGAAGACAACTGATTTTTTTGTATTGATTTTGTGACCTACTACTTTACTAAACTGGTTTATTTATTGTTTTCATTAGTTTTTCCATGGATTTTTAGGATTCTTTTTTTTTAATTTTTTTAAAGATTTATTTATTTATGCATACAAGCTGGGGTACAGGCCAGAGGTGTGGGGCGGCGAGAGGGTTCACCACAGACAGAGTGGGGAGCAGAACAGGCAGATCAGAAATACACTGCTGAGGGGAGCAGCGGGTGAGGCAGGAGAGGTCTGTCGCACCATGTGGGATTCTCCCTGGTTGGCCGTCGAACTCGCGTCACTCGCTGCCGACAGCTCCACAGCGCAGCGCTCAACCGCTGTGCCACCAGGGAGGCCCAGGATTCTTTATATATATTAACATATCATCTGCAAATAGTGATAGTTTTACTTCTTCTTTCCCAATGTAGATTCCTTGTATGTCTTTTTCTTGCCTGATTGCTCTGGCTAGGACTTCCAGTATTACATTGAAAAGCATTGCTGAGAGTGAGTATCCTTGTCCTGTTCCAGATTTTAATGGAAAGGCTTTCAGTTTTCACCATTGAGAATGTTAGTTGTTGGTTTGTCATGTGTGGCTTTTACTATGTTAAGATATGTTCCTTTTATTGCGAGTTTTTCAAGGGCCTTCATCATAAATGGATGTTGTACTTTATCAAATGCTTGCTGTGGTGAGTTATCTTAATTGATTTGTGGATGTTGAGCCATCCTTGTTCATTTATTCCAAGTGGAATAAATCCCATTTGGTCACAGTGTATAATCCTTTTGATGCATTGTTGAATTCTACTTGCTAAGATTTTACTGAGGATTTTTAGCATCTGTTCATTAGGGAAATTGGTCTGTAGTTTCTTTTTGTGTGTTGTCTTTGGTTTTGGTATTAGTGTAATGTTAGGTTTTGTAAAATGTGTTTGGTAGTACTCCTTCTTTCTCAATTTTTTGAAAGAGATTTTGTAGGATAGACATTAGTTCATCTTTGAACATTTAGTAGAACTCATTTGTGAAACTATCTGGTCCTGGGCTTTTGTTTTTGGAGGTTTCGATTTCTGTTTCAGTTTTGGTGCTTGTCATTGGTTTGTTTAAGTTTTCTATTTCTACTTCAGCTTTGGGTGGTTGTATAGATCTAAGAATTTGTCCATCTCATATAGATTATTGAATTTGTTTGCATATAAATGTTCAAAGTAATCTCTGATTATACTCTGGATTTCTGCTATATCTCTTTGTAATTTCTCCTCTTTCATTTTTGAACCTATTTGAGTTTTCTCCCTCTTTAAAAAAAAAACCTCTTTTAAATCGTATGGCATAGACTTTCCTTTTCCTTGATATAGTAAATAAAGTTCATGCACATGCTTCAGAATCAGTGTTTCTATAAGTACATGGTTTTCTAGTGAAATCATGTTTCTTTTTGGCATAATTTTACTACTATTTAGTCCATTTTCTTAATGATATATAGTCATTTTCTAAAGGATTAAAAATAGAGGTGTTGGGAAGGAGAGAAAAGGGAAGAATAACTAAGAGGACCCATCCTTGACCCATACTTCTTTGGTTCATTTTCCTTTACTCCATAGAATTGTTCAATAAATTAAAATCTGGGGCATTGAAGACTGTTGTCGCAGTTCCCAAGTGCCTGTTTGTCTAATACCAAAGAATCCTATGTCTTAGCTAATGTCTGTCATTTATCAGTGATTTTCCTAGTAGCTACTAAGTAAAATGTTGTGGCTACAACTTATTTGAGTTAATAGTCTTTTTTGGTGCTGAGTCTGTAATGAAGGAAGTTAAGAAAGAAATCCCTGGTAGTCAAGGACAGAATTATTACTGCCTTTCAGCCAAAATTATGAGCAAATATCTCATATTTTTGCCTACCTTTTACGCCTTTTGAAGTAAATATTATATAAGCTGGAGTTTTTTTTAATGTAAAATGACACTTTCCTTGCCATTTCAATATTATTTTTATATTTTAGAAATGATAATTCCTTTTAATATTAGAGAAGACAGTAACGTCAGTATAGTAAGTATTTCTTGAGAACTTGCGCACTGGACTTAGCATTATGAAGAATACAGAGAAAAAAAAGTCCAGGCCTTGCTTTACGAAGCTAACAGGAAAATTACATTTAAGATATTGACATGGAAAAGGAAATCTTAAAGAAATGATTAGCTGTTGAATTGTATAGTACAGATTAGAAGGGACTGAGTATTCAAATAAAGGGGAAATCCATGAAGGCTTGAACATTCAAGGGATTACAGCAGGAGCTGGAACTTGATTTGAACCTTGAAGGCTGCATAGGATTTAAACAAGGAAGAGAAAGCAAGAGGTTCCACATAAGCAAAGGCAAAAGCTAACGTGGCAGTGGCAATGGAAAGGAAGGAGTAGCTATGAGAATGATTCCAGAGGAACAAATAAGAGGATTTAGGAATACCTGAATATAAGCAAGGTGCAAAAAATAGGGGAAGGATGCAAAAAAATGATGCCACAGTCTGGTTAAAGAGTTAGTGTATGGCCTCCCTGGTGGCACAATGGGTTAAGTGCAGCACCATGAAGCTATCAGAGCCACTATAGCACGAGTTCGATACCGGGTTAGGGAGATTCCCACATGGCGCAGCAGACCTCTCCTGCCTCTCCTGCTGCTCCCCTCGGCAGTGTACGTCAGTCAATCTGCCTGTTCTGCTCCCCACTGTCTCTGGTGAATCTTCTCACCACTCCACACCTCTGGCCTACATCCCATTCTTGTATGCATAAATAAATAAATCTTTAAAAAAAAGAGTGTCAGTGTACCATTTACGGAGATGAGGAATTTGAAAAGGGAGAACCAGTTTCTAATAAAAGAATATTTAGTTTTAGACATATTTCACTTGAGGTGATATTACTTTGTAGCAAGATTAACCAAATGAAAAATTTCAGTGTACAATTAGAGATGAGGAACTAGAGCATGTTGGAAAATATAGAACTATTGATATAAAACATAGACATGATTATCAAAGCTAAATAAACATTGATCAACTTAACATTCCTTTAGAAAGAGAAGCAGATGACTGAAAGCTAGATTTTGGGGAAAAGCAAGAGTGTTGGGAAGAATGAAAGAATGGGAGACTGTTAGGAAGGGAGTGATCAACACAGTCACAGGCTACAAAATCAAGAGGGAAAGTTCTGAAAAGAAGACATTAAATTTGTCAAGAAACAAGACAAGATGAAGTTATCTTTCTGAATGAATTTAGTGAATAGATTATTTTCAGTTAAAGTGACAGCACCAAGAGTCAAATTTCAAAAGATTAAGGCAGTGATATTAAAGAAAATGGAAACAGTGGAAAGGAAAGTACCTTTGTCTGGTGATAAATTCAGAGAGAGAGAATAGCAAAGCTAAGAATTTTTTATATGATAGAAATATTCCATATATGTCAAGGAATAATCTGTCTATATCCTCTACTTAATTCATATGTGGTAAGAGATTGAAAACTTGGAAAAGCTATAATGGTAACAGTCACTGATAGAAATAGGAATATGTCATTGGCATTGCATCAAAGAAGGCATTTCGACAATAATGTAAATGGAGTTCTACTTTAAAATCATTTCTACTTCCTAAAAATGAAACCTGTATCTTTTTTTTTTACATAGTGAGAATTTACTGTGGAATAATTAATTAAATCACATCTTTTTGACTAGTTATAAAGTCACTATTTAAGAAAACATGATTGAAGTGAAATATCCTTGCGCTATTAAGTATTTGTCATGTTATTGAGTGCTGAAGTAGCCTATAATTGCAAATACATATTTAATACAAGAGTGTCAGCTTCTCAACCAACACATGAAAGCTGTCATAAAAATTTGTCTACAGTTGTATTCCATCTGTTTTTTAAGTTTGACTATATTCCCATACTTACATATGGATTTAAAGGTAATATTTACTATGAGGATATTATGTTCCTATTACATATTATATTGACATCTGAAGAAGAGAAGTAATGCAATATTTTTTAAATGAAGCTAAAGTCTTTTTATAATCGCAAATTAATTTTCTCAACTGTTTCAAAATATAGAATTTGTGTTTTAAGATATAATTAAGTGTACATCATTTAAGTCTTCATGTTTAAAACTGGTTTATGTCCTTGAGAAGAAGCTATTAGTATAAATGATACAAGGAGAATATAATATTCTCAAATAGCAAGACATTCCCAAATTAACATAGTATTCCCAAATTAATATGCTATTCCCAAATTAACAGGACATAGGATTCTTTTTTTAATATATATTTTTATTGTTATTTATATCTTTTACATTTTGTATTCCCCTTGAGTAGCCCACCACGAATTCACCCGTGATCCATCTCTGTGGTCCCTTGTGTTCTTTTCTACTCCATTTTGTGCCCTTATCCTCCCCCTCCCCCCACCACCCCAAGTGTCTCTCTCCTATTTGGTTTCCCTATAGTCCTGTTATAAGTGAAACCATTCGATATTTTTCTCTTTCTTTCTGGCTTGTTTCGCTGAGTATGATCCCCTCTAATTCCATCCAAGGACATAGGATTCTTAACGTATCTTTAAAGTGACCATAAGACCAAAGTGCCATAAATCAGTAGAATTAAGGAGTACAGTAACTTATTATTCAACAAACTTTGAAACACCTACCAAATAACATTATGCAGCTAAGGAAGATAACAAGAAATAAGCCATAGTTTCTATTCTCAAAGAGCTTAATATAAGACAGAAAGAACCTAAGAGATCAGAAAGTGAATTTTGGTTCTCCTTACTAGATATATGACTTTGGGCAAGTCATTCAATTACTTATGGGGAAAAAATTTTCTGGCTGTCAAGTTCCTTGACTATAAAACAGAGATAACAGTGCTTCTCTTATGGGGTAGTAAAGTTTAATAGTAATGTATTTACCTAGCAGTGTCTAGCCTGTGGTAAGTAGATAGTTCCTGATAACTGTTACTGCTTAACCCCCTACCTCACAAGAATTCTCAATAAAAATGTTTGTCTTTTCCTTTTTGCTTATGACCCAACATACACTAACATAAAACTGTCATCACTATATGATCATGTAACATACAGGAAGTGAACCTGCTGAAATCAGCAAGTAGGTGAATGAAAGGCATATAAAATTCTATTTGACTTCTTAGATTTCAGTGAGTATACTTGAGGAGAGGGAGAGTTCTCAAGGCTGGGATCTATTTTTTCAAAATTGGTGAAATATGTATGTGTGTGTTTATGTGTGTATGTCATTCATAAGGATCAACCTTTGAATATCTGGATAGTAACTGACCAAAAGTTCTCAAACTATAGTTCCAAAGGCTTTATTAGTTTTCATTAGGAAATTTTTCATATATACACAAAAGTAGAAAGAATTATACAATCCATACCTAGATACTACCCTTCAGCCAGTTTCAACAGTTATCAGCTGTCAACTGTTTCTTTTAAAGATTTATTTTATTTATTTATGCATGCAAGAACTGAGGTCTAGGCCAGAGTGGGGGGGGTGATGAGAGGACTCACCAGAGACAGAGTGGGGAGCAGAACAGGCAGATTGACTGAAATATACTGCTAGGAGGAGCATTGGGCAAGACAGGAGAGGTCTGCTGCACCCTGTGGGTTAGCTCTCTGGCCAGGGATCAAACTCATGCTGCCACAGTGGCTGGCGATGGCGTGATAGTGCTGAGACTTAACCCCTTGCGCCACCAGGGAGGCCCCCAATTAGTTGCCAACTATTAACAGAAACATTTTGGCCAAAATCGTGATATTTCTAACTCTATGTCAGTGTTTCTTGTCCTGTAATCCCATATCATGGATCTAGTTAGAATCCCACTTTAACATTAGCTCCTTAAGCTTCATTTACTATTAGTTTGTATTAATTATCAGAGTTATTTACTATAAATGTCATAAAATTATTTTTAGGACTTGTTCTTAAATCACAGCACTTAAAGAAAAATGCATGACTTTGTAACTTTTTTTAAGAGGGAAAGAGTTAAATATGCTGGGTAGAATATATTTTGTTCTATCTTTGTTTTTAAGGTTTGGCTTGAGCAACAAGTTTGATACTGAATTTCCCTCAGTTCTAACAGGGAAGGTAAGTGAGAGTTTGCTTTGAACCTTTCAATTTTAAAAGCATTGTTTTATGGCTTATTCAATGTTATGACAAATGATTTGACTCACTGGTAATGAAGTCTAATTATAAGAGGCCAGGATACTTGGAAGCCATGTAGTTAATGGCTGAAAGCTGTCTCCATGGCTACTAGCTATAACCAGTTATTTTGTTCATTGTCCATTAATGCCAACCATTATTTACTTATCTATTCAGCTTTTCCAGTTTTGCTTTTTTTCTCAGCACAGGTAGCTATATTTTTGCATTTAGGTCAGTAATTTCCAATGTTTTTAGAGTTATCATTATTTAACTTTGTTTCTGTTATTTTTAAGATGCCCTGTGGTATGATTTGTTATACATCAAAAGAATCATATTTTTGCTTAGACATTTTTCTGCCCTTTAGATAACTTGAGTTTCTAAAATTAGACTCACTGAAATAAATTATCTTTCTGTTCCCTGCTCTGTCTACCATAGAGTGTCTTCTAACATTGAGGCTCAATATTCAAGGACTTCCAAGCATTCAAAACTATGTTTGGAAAATCCGCTGTACAACAGTGATGTTAATGTCCAGACCCAAAGGAGAAGGCTTTGACTAAGGCAAAAGTTATTTACACATGCTTGTTAACCTGAGGAAATGTAGAAGAAAAAGTCATTATATTACAAAAGACTGAATAATTTCCAAATGGTTGATAGCTCTATATATGCTTGATAGCTGAAATGATGAATTAGGGTTAACTTTATATTTTGAAATCTGTAATTTAATCTCATTGTTTAATTTTAGTACTACAATAATGCTATTTGTCAGTATAGATTATGGTAATATTTTAAAAGCATTCCATTCTCTGAAGGAGTTTTATGCTATTTTTGGTGTTAATTTTTCTCATATTGTTATTGAGAAAAGCAAAGAGCAAGTCACTGTATAGTATGTGTAAGAAAGGGGAGAAATAAGCATGTTAACAATTAAGAAATTCTAGAAGGATACACATGAAACAAATAAAAGTGATTACCTTTGGGAGAAGAGGAATGAAGGACGGAAGCAAGAGTTAAGATGAGATCATTTTCTAAATACCTTTTAGTGTTTTGAATTTTGAAATTTGTGACTATATTACCTAGTCAGACCTTTACAGTTTTCCACTCATTCTAAACTCTTTGAGAATGAGCTAAAATATTCCTACTAATATTGACTCCTTTTTGTCTTAATATATTTTCCAGCTGCTACTCTCCTCACTTTTAGCCTAGTCCCAAACTTCTCCCCAATCTCATTAAGGAGAGCAGGGGGGAGAGAATATGTAGATTTTTTTGAAGGGTTATCACAGAGATCATAAGAAGTTCTATTTAATTGAACCCAGAAAGGTATTTCATGCTTTTTCTGCTTCATTTTTCTCCTGAAAAGTGGGAGCTAGCAGGAGACAATATGGAGTAAATTAGCTTTTGAAGTCAAATCTAGATTAGAATCCTCTGTCACTTTACCTACTTTGTGGTCTTGGACAAGCCACTTCGCTGAGCTTTAGTTCTTAAGTGAAAAATAGACATGATGATGATAATACCTTGCTTCTTATAAAGATTAAATGAGAGAGCATATGTAAAGCTCCTAGCATGTAGGTACATGTTAGTGTTTATATGTTTATGGTTGCTGTTGGCCATTCTTCGTCAGTATATTCCAGTTCCAGCTCTATTGTTTTTCCAATTTGGTCTGCTCACCAGCTTTCAGTTTTGAATTGATTTTGCTACCTTTACACTCTTCTTCTGAGTAATGATTTATTCTCTGGTCCCACCAATAATATGTCTTATTGACTGCTGACCTTTTCTAGCTCTCCTGAGGCATGTCAAGTCATTCCATATAATAGGTAGTTGGAAATAGTCCCTGGCTAAGTTAACATTTAAAACCTTGTGGGTCCTTAATGGTCTACCTTCCTGTCCTGATCATTTAGAATAAGTCACAATTAAAGTAGCAGAAAATTAATTAAAGAGAATGTGAATTGAAATATCTCCAATAGAAAACTTGTTCTTTATATTTCCCTTGATAATTCTGCATGTGGCATCTGGGCAGTTACATCCAGCTTTATTGTTGGTTTAGTCAAAAATTTGAATCACAAGTCCAAGAAATCCTAGAATATGAATAATCAAAAAAATGTCAGAGAACAGAGTCTGGAGGCATACAAATTACCCTTCTTTGAAATTCACCAGTTTCATGTGCTCCAGAAATCTCCAGAATATCTCTTCATACCTCTTCATTTCTTTCCAAACCTCTGAAACTAAAAACTCCACCAACCCAAAAGATAGTACTGTTTTTTAAATTAGAGGAGTCAGGATGTTAAGTTCCTTTTGATATGCATCCACACAAATTATCTGAATATGAGTTGTTCTTAAAGATGCCCATTCTTTTCAGGTGGCCATTTTTTCTGTAGCATGTACCATAAATGATTGGATATTTATTCTAGTTAATGTTATTCAAAGTATCCAAAATTTCTCATATATTAGATAAGGTATAAGTGATGATGTGATGTTTTTCTTTAGCATTTGATGATGAAAAAAACACTAAAGGGTATTCTAAAAATCTGATGTTTTAAAGCTACAGGGTGATAGCATTAGTTTTAATCATTTTCTCTTTAATGAGATCATTTTTCTCTGGTGGACAGTGTCTATCAGACGTTGTTTCATTTGTGTAGGTTATTTTAGATTATCAAGGTGTTTCTGTGATTATTGAGGGAAAAAAACAAAAAGAAGCAAAAAAAAAAAACCCTAGAAGACAGGATCTAAAATAGAAAAATAAACTCACCATTTACAAAATCAGTCTTCTAGTATGAATGGGATTCTAAATGGCTTTTATATATAAACTAAGCAAAAATCTCACCAAGTATATTCCGAAAACCAAAAGCCATTTTGATAAACTCTGTGGCTCAATATTAATTTTTGGCTTCTTATGTGTTAGTGCTTTCAATGCAGATGAAAAGATAGTCTTTTATATTAAGTACAGCAAATGTTGTTTTCCCATTTTACTAAAGTTAAGTCTTCTTACCATGAATTCAATGTATCAAGCACGTATATACACACAGATTCTAGTGACCAGGAAATGAAAGAACCAGAGGACTTTAGAAAACATGCCAAAGCTTCTTTCTGTCCCTCAGCTTGAAACAATTAAATGGTGTTATGGGGAGATTAGTGTGCAGTGTTGGGGACCGTAAGCCATTAAATCGACCTTTGCTATTGTGGTCCAGTCTGGCAAGTGATTGATAGGGTTGTGTTCCCCATGACTGAAGGAGGCAAGTCAGTCCTGCTGGGTTTTGCTTACATTTTCTTCTGTTGCAGAGTTCCTTACATCCTGTTATAAAATATTATGACCCTTTCTCCCACCTTTATGATGTGTTTTTTTTTTCCTTTCCAAGAAAGTCAAAAGGAATTAAATGTTTCTTTACAACCTGCTGTATGGCTAGAACATAAAGGGCCTCCCTCTAACCTTCATTAATAGAGATACTTAATTATATGGAACTAAATGAGTAAAATGTTATTAACTCTGATTCCACATAGTTACCTAAACTTTTCTTTCACAATGTTTAAAATCAAGAGTTAACCAATTCTCATTTCCTATGCCTTTATCTGTTTTATGACTTTTACTGTTATTCAAATAGATTTCTTTCAAATACAATCCTGGCTTCCTTTTAAAGTCAAAATGCAGATTTCATGTTATTATTTGGAATTCTAGTAAAAGTTTTTCTTTTCATTATACAAAAAATTTGAATTCCCATTTTTTAGTAACTTCAATATTTTAGTTTTTAATTTGCCCATGGTGCAAACTGAGACTATTATATATTAAAGTAGAAAGTATTGGCAGGGAGAAGGAAAATTGCCACATTTTAGAACTATTTTGTTAATTAATTTCCAGAAGCAAATAATAAGACAAATTTATATACCTTGGCACATAATTTATTTTATTCGCATTTTTAGACAAAAAACAAGCTTTGCTTTCCCTCTTTTTATTTTCTAGCTTTAATCTCCCTCAGAAGTCTAAGCACTATTCATCACTGGTAGAAGTGGGGCTTTCTTTTCGCACTGGTAGAAGTGGGGCTTTCTTTTATGTACACATTTTTTTCCCTTTGGACTGATTGATTTTAGGCTCTAGCTTCACTCTGCTTTTATTTATTATCTGCACTTACATACTTTTAAATAAAAAATTTACTTTGTAAATAAGTTAAATTTTAATTATTAACACATAAATTTGTAAATGGAAAGATTTAGTAATCTTATACTTTACATGAGCTCATATCCAAATTTGCTGTTAACTTTAAAAATGTGTTAGTGTTTCTGTATGGACAATTTAAAGAGGACTGATAGTAATTTTACAGATTAGAGCTAAATATATAAATATGTGTTTCCTTACTTTAACTTCCATGTGGTTGCTCAATGATTCACTAGGAAAAAAAGTTGAATATTGCTGTTAGAAAGGTAAATCCTAAAATAGTAATTTGGTACCTTGTCTTTAAAGAACATTCTTTGTCCTCTGAAGAATTGAAGAACTGGATGCAACAAGTTATCCTTTTAGTTTTAATAGAATATATAGCAAAGCTGTGAAATGTTAATAGATGCCTGATCAAACCCCTTGCCTTCAAGTGAGACTCCATGCAAAAGACATTTTTTTCTTTCTACAAATCTAATCAGAGATACAATTCATTGGCTTCCCTTTTCAAAGCATTCCAGTGAGGAAATTTTTTTCATTCCCTATAAGGTACATAAAACTAAGATTATTATTCTCATTTTATAGATGACAAACTAAAAAATCTCAGGAAATTTAGATGAATTTGCCTAGGATTTTTCATAGCTAATAAGTAACTAGAATCCATGTCTAGATTTGTTGTCTAATGTGCTTAGCTTGTTAGTGTTTCCTATTTTCAATTATAAGGCATGGTTCTCAGAATTCATTTTCATTTTTACCCCAAATATTTCAGCATTTTAGAATTCCTCTTATTCTGTGATTGTCTTTAAGTTATATTGCTGACAGTCTGGATGGAGAATGAAATTAGAACATTTTCCCCATGTAAATATAGTTTTGAATCTTACAGTTTTAACAGTTATTGTTAACATGTTGGGAGGAAAAGCAAATTTTATGGAATAAGCAATTAGTGTTATTGAATGGCATGAAAAATTCTAATGAAGCTAATGTAATTGCTTAATGTTTTAATCATGATGGTGCTGATTGCTGTGGTTATGTGTCTTTATAACATCTGCTAATAGGTATATATTTTATACAGTTGATTCTAAGAGTGTCTGTTAAAATACAAAAATGTGGTGAATTGACTCCTTTAGTACAGTTTTTACTTGGAAGTGTTGTAAATCTCTGGTTTTGATACCAACATGCTAATGGATTTTTTGTGTTATAACAGTTTATTTTTCCTCACAATTTCATGATTTTGGTTTATACAGCCAGAATCTGGATATTTTCCCCATAGATTTTACAGTCTTGACAGCTTTCTAAATGAAAGGAAATCACTTTTGTGATCAGAAATGAGATTTCACTGAAAGCAAACTATTTTGAGTATATCTTTGAATTGTATGACTTTCAAGCAGAATTTTTGGTGTAAATCTAATTATGCCTGTCATGTTTTTACCTTTGAACTGACTTTGTCATTGTTTACAGAGAGGCACAAGCAGCCACTTCCAGGAATGGAGGTAGTAGCTAAAAGTATTTAATTAGTATATTTAAGGATATCTTCAACTTTCAAATTTATGACAGTCATGAGTCTATTTTATGCTGAACATCAAGGCTTTTTTTAATGTGATCACTCCTCACTGTCTATTGTTAGTATAACATGTCCCTACAGAAATAACAAAATTTGAAGTCGTTATGCTGTGAGTGGAACATGTGCACATATGGAAAAGCAAAAATATAACCCCAAAAATCAAAATAAAATAAAGTTGTCATCAATTTTGTTAACAATTTTATTTTCAGACTCAAAATAAAGGTTGGAGAGTTGCCTTTTTAAAAGGAATCCATGAATATAGTCAAGGTCTAATTTTAATTCTATTTACTATGGTAGTATTTAGATTTCTATTGTTATGTTATGCTTCTAGTCTTACTCAACTTTTAGTCAAAGTGACTGGAGACTATAAATAATACTGCCTTAATAATTAGAATATTTGTTAAGAAAACTGCTTAAAGGATATCCTTTACCACCAATTTTATTGTTGGTAATTTTTGGAGATTGTTTTCAAACATCGGAATAAGTTCTGTAAACATGAGATTATATTGTTTTGCTGTCTGTCTTCCAAGACATACTTCTGCATACTTCCAAGAAGTATTTATAATAAGACAAACATTTTCTTTAGGTGGTATAGAGATAAATAGTTTAAAGCTGCCCCAAAAATGTTAAAGAATGTGCCCTTGTTGTAGGTGGCCCCAGAAGAATTTAAGACCAGCATTGGCCGTGTGAATGCATGTTTGAAAAAAGCTGTCCCAGTCAATGTGAAATGGCTGCTGTGTGGTTGTCTTTGCTGCTGTTGCACGCTGGGTTGCAGCCTGTGGCCTGTTATTTGTCTCAACAAAAGAGTGAGTAACCATTTTATTGTGTAGTAATAAGAGTCTTGAATACTTACTATGTACCTTGTACTATAACATGGCTTACTTAATTCATGTGGTAGTGGTGTCCTCATTCTAGTGATAAGGAAAATCTGGAATGGAGATTGTCATTTATTCAACCTTTAACACTTCATCACTTAATCTGGTCCCCATGATTTTAAATAAGTATACTATAACTGAGCATGTAAGTAAACATGAAGGTCACTGGCCAGTTATTTCTTTCACAAAACCCAAAGCTGCATAAAGCTTGTGTTAAAGTGTTCCCAAGCTACAGGTGTATGGGAAGCTTCCTCTGTTCTGAAGAAAAGCAGTGGGAGTAACCTGCAGAGTTGGGGTTCGGAGGGGAAATGTTGAAATGACATTCTAACGTGATATTACTAGTTATGTTATGGATTTAAAACTATCTTAATCTCATCTTATTTAAAATTTTATTTTAGTCTTAGTAATGTTTTTTCCCAGTGTAAAGATGTCTTTAACTTTTTAATTGAAGTTCATGAGAAAAATTAATTCATTTCATGTAAAATTCTTTTCCCTGTATTACATTGATGATTTCATATAAGCATTTAAATAATAATAGCCTACTGAACCATGCTCAAACTCACAGCACCTTCTAGAGGAGTGATGCATTTGTTTCAAGCCAGTAATTTTCTCAGTAAGTACTCTCAATTTATTCCTTTCTGAATCTTTAACCTTCCCTTCTTAAATGTCTACTTCAAAACACAAATAATAAAATATTGCCACCCTATAGCTTTTTGAATGGAAAAGTTAGATGTTTTATTAATTCCCTTGGTAACTACCAGTAGGTCACAGTTTTACTTTAAGTCGAGCTTAGTTCCTTATATCTCAAAATATTTATAATATTCTCAAATGGTTTCTGTAAGTTAAAAAAGGGACAGCATAAAATTTTTCCTTGTCAGATCTTTCTTTTAAAACTTACAAATCAGTAACTCCTATCCATCCCCATCATTTTTATTTTTTATCAGATATTATTGATTAACCATTCTTTTGCATAATAATGTAATTTCAGATACAGCTTCACACCTCAATATAAGTGCATGCTCATTCACCCACCACGAGTTCCAGTACCGCTGCACTATCACACTGTCCCCACTTGCCTCTTCCTGCCCTTCACCTCTGGTAAACACCATATTTTCACAGAGTTTAAAAGTTATTTTTGTTGTATTTTGCCAGTTTGTTTTCTTTGGTTATTTATATTCCACAAATGAGTGAAGCCATTTAGCCTATAATTGTCTTTCACTTTCTGATTTATTTCACTTAAACATAATCAATTCAAGTTCATCCATGTTGTCACAAAAGGCAAGACTTCATCTTCTTTAATAGCTCAGTAGTATTCCATTGAGTATATATACAGTTTCTTTATCCAGTCATTTGTTGATTTAGGTTGATTCCATGTCTTTCCTATTGTGAATTATGCTCTTATGAACATAAGAATGCATAAATCTTTTCATATTAGTATTGTCATGTTCTTTGGGTAAATACCTAGATGTGATACTATGGGATCATACAGCATTTCTATTTTAAATGTTTTAAGGCTTCTTCATACTATTTTCCATAAATGCACCAAATTACATTCCCAGGATTACTGCTGAATAGTGGAGTAAGTTTTGTACGCACCTTTGCCAATACTTGTTTCCAGTTTTTTTGATATAGGACATTCTCACAGATGTGAGGTGGTATCTCATTGTGGTTTTGCTTTACATTTCACTTATAATTAGTGATGTTGAGCAGGTTTTCATGTGCCTGTTGGCCATCTGTGTGTCATCTTTGGTTCTGTGCCTATCAAGGCCTTTTGTCCATTTTTCGATTGGGTGTTTTTTGTTGTTGTTGTTGAGTTTTATGAGTTCTTCATATACATATATTTTTTGAAATTCAAACCCTTGTCAGACATGTGGCATGTAAATATCTTCTGCCAGTCCGTAGGTTGCCTTTTTGGTTTTATGGTGGTTTCTCTCACAGAACAAAAGCTTTATGGTTTGATACAGTCCCATTTTTTACTTTTACTTTTGATTTCCTTGCTGTTAGAGTTGAATCCCCAAATACATCTCTGAGACTGAGGTTCAGGAATATATTACCTGTGTTTTTCTAAATGTAATTCATGTTTTGGTGCCTTATGTCTAAGTGTTTAATATATTTTGAATTTTTTTTAAGAATTTTATTTATTTATGTATACAAGCTGGGGTACAGGCCAGAGGCACGGGGCGGCGAGAGGGTTCACCAGAGACAGAGTGGGGAGCAGAACAGGCAGATCAGAAATACACTGCTGAGGGGAGCAGCGGGCGTGGCAGGAGAGGTCTGCTGCACCATGTGGGATTCTGCCCGGCTGAGCGTCGAACCTGCATCGCTCGCGGCTGACAGCTCCACAGCGCAGCGCTCAACCGCTGCACCACCGGGGAGGCCCTATTTTGAATTATTTTTTGTGCATGGTCTAGCTTCATTGTTTTGCATGTAACTGTCCAGTTTCCCAAACCATTTGTTGAAGAGGCTCTCCTTTCTCCATTGTGTATCTATGGCTCTTTTGTCATAAATTAATTGTCCATATATATGTGAGTTTATTTCTGGGTTGACAGTTCTATCCTGTTGGTCTGTGTTTCTGGTTTCATTCAAATAGCATACTGTTTTGATTACTGTTCCTGTGTAGTTATAGATTGAAGTAAGGAGAGTGATGCACCCATTTTTCTCCTTTTGTCTTAGGATTGCTTTTGGGGGTCTTTTGTGATCCATACAAATTTTAGAATTGTTTCTTCTATTTCCTTAGAAAAAGTCATTGGGATTTTGATAAGTATTGCATTGAATTTGTAAATTGTCCTAGGTAATATGGCCATTTTAATGATGTTTATTTTCCAATCCATGAACACATGTTATCTTTCCATTTCTTTGTGTCTTCTTTTATTTCTTCTAACAGGATCTTGCAGTTTTTTGTGCATGGTCTAGTTTCACTGTTTTGCATGTAACTGTCCAAGTCCTCCCACTTCCTTTGTTAAGTTTACTCACAGGTGTTTCACCCTTTTTGGTGCAATTTTAAATGGGATTGTTTTCTTATTTTCTTTTTCTTCTAACTCATTATTTGCATACAGAAATGCAACTGATTTTTATGTATTGATTTTTTTCCTACCACTTTACTATATTCACTTAGTGTTTTTAGTAGTTTTTTTTTGGCAAAGTCTTTAGGATTTGCTATGTATTAAATCATGTCATCTCAAATAGTGATAATTTTACTTTTTTCCCAATTTTGATTCCTTTTATGTCTCCTTTTTTTTTTTGCCTAATTACTCTGGTTACCACTTCCAATACTACATTGAACAGTAGTGGTAAGAGTAGACATCCTTCCCTTGTTCGTAATCTTAGTGATAATCTTAGTGATAAAGCTTTCAGTTTTTCACCATAGAGTATGATTTTAACTGTGATTTTTTTTATTAATGGCCTTTATTATGTGAGATATGTTCCTTTAATTCCCATTTTATTAAGGGTTTTTCTCATAAATGGGTGTTGAATCTTGTCACATTGTTTTTCCACATCTATTGAGATCATCATATAATTTTTATCCTTTTGTTGGTGTCATAAAGGACATTGACTTGCATGTGCTGAAACAGGCTTACAAACCTGGTATGAATCTCACTTACGTTTTCTTAATGTATTCCTGGGTTTCATTTGCAAGATTTTGTTGAGGATATTTACATCCATGTTCAGCAGAGATATCAGTCTATAATTTTGGTGTTTTTTGCTCTCTTTCTCTAGTTTTGAGATCAAGTTAAGTTGGCCTTATAAAATATGTTTGGGAACAGTTCCGGTTTTTTGAACAATTTCAGAGAGATAGATGTTAGGTTTTCTTTGCAAGTTTGGTAAAATTCATGAATGAAGCCACCTGGCCCTGGGCTTTTGTTCTTAGGGAGACTTTTGATTACTGTTTTGATTTCTGTACTTTCGATTGGTCTGTTCAAACTACCTTTTTCATCCTGGTTCAGTCTTGGAAGATTGTTTGATTCTAAAAAAATTGTCTATTTCTTCTAGGCTGTCTAATTTATTTGCATGTACATGTTCATTGTAGTCTCTTATGATTCTTCATGTATCTTTAGTACCTGCTGTAACTTTAGCTCGTTTTTTTCTGATTCTATGTGTTTTGATTTTCTCCCTTCTTAGTTTTCTTTTCTTACTGATATTCTTTCTTATGTTTATCCTTTCAAAAACCCAACTCTTGGTTTCATTGATCTTTTGTATCATCTTTTTAATTCTATTTCATTTATTTCTGCTCTAAATTTTATTATATCCTTCCCTATACAGACTTTTCGTTTCATTTGTTCTTCTTTTTCTAGTTCCTTCAGATATATGGTAGGTAGTTTATTTGAGGCTTTTCTTGTTTATTGATGTGTTAGGAACTTCAGTCTTAATACTACTTTTGCTGAATCCCGTAGGATCTGGTGGTAGATGTCTTCATTTTGTTGGTCTCCAGGTAATTTTTATTTCTCCTTTGATTTCTTCATTGACCCAAGACTTGTTTCAAAGTATTTTGTTTAGTTTCCACATGTTTGGGTTTCTTTGTCTTTTAGGGGTTTTTTTTGTGGTTGACCATTGTAATGGGAAAAGATGCTTGGTAAGATTTCATTCATATTATATTTATTAAAGCTTCTTTTGTGTCCCAGTATAGGTGCTGTCCTTGAGAATATTCTGTGTGTACTTGAGAAGAATGTACATATTTCTTTTGGGGTGGGAAGTTCTATATATTTTCATCTGACATGTATGTTCATCTAATCCCATACTTCATTTAAGATCATTATTTCCTTTTCTTTCTGTCTGGATGATCTATCCGTTGAAGTAAGTGGTATGTTGTGATCCCTACTATTATTATGTTGCTGTCAGTGTCTTGCTTTAAGTCTGTTAACAGTTGCTTCATATATTTAGCTGTACCTGTGTTGGAAGTGTAATGATAGTTATATCTTCTTGGTGAATTATCCTTTGATCAATATATAGTGCCCATATTTGTCACTAATTAACCTTTTTAGCTGAAAGTCTAGTTTATCAAATATGAGAATAACAGCTCCTGCTTTTTTCTCTATTATGATTTGAAATATCTTGCTCCAGCCTTTCACTTTAAGCCCATGTTTGTCTTTAGACCTGATGTGAGACTTTTTTATGCATACTATAGATGGGTCATGCTTTTTTATCCACTCTGTCATTCTGTGTCTTTTAATTGGTAAGTTCCAACCATCCACATTTAGAGTGATTATTAATATATGAGATTTAATTACTGCCGTTCTGTCTTTTAGGGTTTTTTTTTTTTTTGGTTGTTTTAGCTATCTGTTGTTATTTTCCACGTGTTTCTTTCCTTTTTTTTACATTTTAAAAGGACAGGTTTATTAGGAAAAAAAGAAAAAGAGAGGCACCTGCAAAGTCACAGGCAGGCAGGAGAGCTGCCCATGTTCCATGTGTTTTATCTACCTTTTCATTTGAATGGCTTTCCCTGGTAGTTCTTTCAGTTTCTTCAATTTTCTTTTAAGTGTCTGTGTTCCAGATTTTTGTTTTTTTGTTACCCTGAGAGTTGTGTATCAAACTTACTATATCTAAAATAGTCTTTTTTGTGCTGATATCAACTCATTGTCATTGGGCTATGCAGATTCTCTCTTTTTCTTCCTCCCCTTTAATGTTTTGTTGCTGTCTCATACCCTATTTTATACTCCTTATTCTATTGGTATTTATCACCTACTTCAAAGTTTTGTGTTCTTTTGTTTT
Organism: Scalopus aquaticus; assembly: GCA_004024925.1. Classification (NCBI taxonomy): domain Eukaryota; kingdom Metazoa; phylum Chordata; class Mammalia; order Eulipotyphla; family Talpidae; genus Scalopus; species Scalopus aquaticus. The sequence goes on from PVIJ01003290.1 coordinate 37,020, forward strand.
TCTTTTCATGTAGAAGAACTCCTTTCAACATTTCTAGGATAGGTCTGGTGGTGGTAAGCTCTATTAGTTTCTGTTTGTCTGGGAAAATTTATTTCACCATCATATTTGGGCTTTTTGTTTATTTGTTTTTAGAAAAGCGCTTATAGCATTTAATGACTTCCTCCCTGTGACTTCTAGCCATCAGAACATAACCTCAACCCCCTCCCACCCCAATCCTCTCATCAATTCTTCTGCTGAAGAATTTAGCCTCCATAATGACAGGCTGCTTTGGGAACTTTCCCTTGCCTTTGTAGTAGTTCGATCACACCACACCAGTGATAGAAGCAGCCCTAGTCTTTTTTTGGCAGCATTTATCTGTGTTTGTTCACTAACCAAGGTTCACAGTTTATCAAGGTTCACAGTTGGGCAGAAGTTCCTCTTTATGTGGTAATGCCTCACACCAGCTTTCCCAAAGTTACCTGGGTGGTATTTGTCGAAGTTGATCCTGTGGTTATGCAAACCACCAGCTTTACTCCTGCCTCCTGAGTGCTTCTGGTGCTTGCTGATGTGGCTGTGGCCATAGTTTACATAGCCAAAGTTTTTAGGTCTTCCTTTTTCCAGATGGAATGTTGATGGCCCAGATGAACAAGTCTCTCCATTATATTTGATAATTTTTAGGGTGGAATATCTTAGCTGGCAGTTTTTGTTTTTTTTTTTAATATTTATTTTTACATACAAGCTGGGGTATAGGCCAGAGGCGTGGGGCGGCGAGAGGGTTCACCAGAGACAGAGTGGGAAGCAGAACAGGCAGATCAGAAATACACTGCTGAGGGGAGCAGCGGGCGAGGCAGGAGAGGTCTGCCGCACCATATGGGATCCTCCCTGGCTGGGCGTCGCATCACGCGCTGCCGACAGCTCCACAGTGCAGTGCTCAACCGCTGCGTCACCAGGGAGGCCCCTTAGCTGGCAGTTTTTATCTTTTAGAATTGTGACTGTGACATTCCACTCTCTCCTAGCCTCTAAACTTCTGGGAAGCATGATGAAACCCTGATCAAGGTGCCTTTGTATGTTAGCATGCTTTTTTTTGCCTTTTTCTTTATCACTGACTTTGGATAATTTAACAGTACATCTTGGTCATTTATGTTTAGAAATTTGGGTGTTCTGTCAGCTTCCTGACATCTAGTTAGTTATTTCTTTAAGTTTGAGAAGTTCTCAGCTATTATTTCTTTGAATAGGGTCAAGCCTGATAATTCTCAGAGTTCATTTTCCCTAAATATTATATCTCTTTCACTTGAAGCAATGTACATTTTTAATCTTCTCTTTCACTCATTCTTTCCTCTGGAAACTCCTTGCTATGCTTTGCATGTTTATCCTCATTTCATTCGGCCTGTGCGTGTGTGTATGTGTGTGTGTGTGTGTGTGTGCGCGTGCACACTTTAATATCTTCAATCTCTTTAATGAGTAACTAATTCCTTCTGCCTTTGGATATCTTTTCAAAGATTAACCTGCTTTTGTGTGTTTCATTGATTGTAGGACTTCATTGAGTTTCTTCATAATAGCTATCTAAAATCTTTATTAGGTCCTCAAATTCTGTGTCATTTATGAGTTACTGGACATTCATTCTTCTCTTTCAACTTTTCCAGCTGTGTTCCTAGAGGACTCCTTGTTTCCTAGGGATGTGTGTTGCCTTATTTATTTTTTTCTGCTTGAAGCACTGTAGCTTTAGTTTTGTTTGTTTGTGTTTATCTTGGCAGCAGGTGGGAGACTGAGGGCAAGTAGAACTCCAAGCTCTCATTCTCACCCTTGGTGGGGAGGAGGGCCTACCCAGAGAGAGAATTATCTACTACTTCTCCTCCCCTCGGGTGCACATCAAGCACTGATTACAGTGTAGAGCTTGAGTACCAGGTCCCCACCTCGTGGCCATTCCTTTTTGTGGTGTACAGGAACTCTCTCTCTCCACTGATTGTTCAATTCCTAAGGAGGAAGATGGGACTCTGCCACCTCCACTGCTGACAGCCAGATTCTCCATGTCTGTCCCTGTCCCTGTATACTTGTAACTCTGCACTCCACTCTCACTGAGAAAGCCCCTCCACAAGATCTGTGTGCTATACAGCCTGTGCCTGACCTCCAGTTTGTTTGGCTGATAGGCATAGCTGCTGCCCTGGCCACAGCTCCCTTTCCTTCTCCCTGTTCTGCCACCATAGTAAGCCCCCAGCTTCCCGCTTCAGAGGAAAATATCCATGGATCAGTCCCCCTTACACAGGTGATGAGCTGGTGACATTTTCTGTGACCAAATAGTAGATTTCTTCTGGTAGTACTTGGGTGAGATGTTTATCAAAACCTTCCTGTTCCACCATGTCGTGGGTAGAGTCCATTCCCATCATCCATTATTTTCAAAGCCTCAGTGTGAATTAATTATGATTTGGATTTTCTTTCACACAGATACCAATTTCTGTCACACTGCCTCCCCTGCTGTGTGTCTCAGTTTGCAAGTTTTCTCTTTTTCGCAGATGTAGAAAATTAATTTTTCTTCTACCCTTCTGGATCCTTGACTGAGACACCTCAGTAATAAAAGACTGATTAACAGGAGGAAAACAGAAGTTTAATAACATGTGTATGTAGGAGAGACCCAGAAAAACTAACCCCCCAAAATGGCCTAAGCTACCTCCTTAAGTAACATTTTCAATTAAAGACAAAGGATGGTGTAGGAAAGGGAAAACCAGAAATGGAAGGTTACTAGGAAAGGCACCAGCACAATAAACAAGAATATGGTTGTTAAACAGATTTAGGTTGCTGCTTTCTACACTAATATAAAATATATTTGGTCATTATCCTCTTCCTGGTTTAGAGTGGAAGACACCCTTACAAATGAAGATTTCGCTAGTCACGGTGAATGTCTCTTATAAATGGATAACTTCTCAGTTTATGTGGTTTTCCATTGTCAGCTGTTTCTTTTTTTATTAAAGCCTATCATAATCTTTATGCCAAAAAGACATATTTTGGGGTGGGGAAATTCTGTTCTCCTTCAATATTCAGACTTATAAAATACATGTATCTGGCAGTAATGGGTGTGTGTGTGTGTGTGTGTGTGTGTGTGTGTGCACGTGCGCGCGTGCATACACACACCCGTGCAGCTCATCCTACCTCAGCAGGGGCTGCTCCCTTTAAATAGGATATGTAGCCTGTGGTTCACCACAGAATCACCCGAAATTTACATTATCCGCCTCTCTATATACACTTTATACTTAAAACCCTAGATTTTACAAATGCTATTTTGTCAACGTGCTAGACAGTGAAACACAAAGGACATACTGATAATCTTGTACAAGGCACTGTCTTTTCAGGATATTTCTTTTAAGGTGGCTGTGATGATGACAAAGGCAGCTCACTGCTTTTTTGTCCACATGAAGAAATTAAAAAAAAAACTAAAAATTTTCATGTTTTCACTACTGCTCCCTAATATATATGTAAACTAAGTTGTATAGAGTAATATTTGAAAAATAATTAGTATTCATATAGCCCAAATTCCTTATTTTACAGGAGTGGAAACAGATCCAGAAAGGTGCAGTGACTTCCTAGATTCACAGTCAATGGCACAACCAGAAAAATAATCCTTTTTTTGTGTGCCCTTTTTTTTTTTAAGGAAATAAAGTATACTTCATGGACTTTTTTTTTAAACAAATTAGATGAAAGAAAATAAATACAGATCAGGATACACAGAGCTTCTCCTAGTCTCTCTTGTATCTGGTAGGAGTCCATGATTGCATGATATATAAAATGAGGGTTTTCATTTATCCATTCTTACATCTACCACTGGAATAATAGTGATATTCTTAGTGTGCAGTTGATGGGTACCCAACGACCCCAAACTGTTAAGGTGTGCCCTCTCTAAAAGAGATTCTGCCATCCATGTGCACAAAGGCAAAGGAAGCATACCGTTAGTGTGAAAGATTTGTAGTAGAATTAGTATGGGGAGAGAGACAAGAAAGGATTTCAAATAATAGTTTCCCAGTAAAACTCCCAAAGTTACTCAACCAAACTCAAAGCAGGGCTGCTGAGCCCCAAAAGCTTGCCCTAAGTCAAAGGTACCTTCTGGTACCTTAGAAAGGGACTAGGCAGGTCCCAGAGAGCTGAGCCAGGAGGAGGGTCTTAAAATTCAAAATGTGCTTCATAATCCACCATGAAGTCAAGATAATGGCCGCATTATCTCTGCCAATTAAAAGTAGCATCCTCCCCATGGGCCTCTCACCCACGTATTTCTTCCAAGTACCTCTTCCAAGTGTCTTTACATGTCTCTCCTTTATGTGTCTCCTCCCCAGCAGTACCAAGGTGCACGTCAGGGCCACAAAAACAAGAGAGACAGGGTTGCCTGCCTCAGGTCGGGTCCACCTGGCCACTCAGCTCCGCCTCTAGTTCCCAGTAGCTCCCCACTCAAAAAGTCCAGCTCTAATATTTATTAAATTGAGAGAGCTGTTCAAAAGGAAGGGACTGTTATCTCTCAGTCTTAAAACATGAATTTTCCTTCTATTGTGATTTCTGGTTCACTCCATTGTTATTAAAGAAGATACTTCGGTTTATTTTAATCTTTTAAATTTCTTGAGTCTTGTTTAGTGCCACAAATATGTCCTGTCATAGAGAATACTTCATATAGATTTGAAAATAATTTTTATTATATTGTTATCTTCTGTATGTCTGTTAAATCTAGTTGATTGGTAGTATTGTTCAAGTTATTTATTTATTGATTGATTGATCTACTGCATAATTGTTCTACCCATTTTTGAAAGTAGGGTATTGAAGTCTGTACTATTATTTTAGAATTATCTATTACTCCCTTCACTTTTGCTTCACATATTTTGCGAGTCTGTTTTTAGTGATGTATTTTTTATGATGGTCATTTATCCTTAAATGATACATATTTTTGCCAGTATATGCTGTTATGGAATTAATATTTGTGTCCCCCACAAAATAGATATGTTGAAGCCCTCCCTCCTATCAGTGGAATTGAAGTTGGATAGCGTTTTGGACTCTGGGAGTTAATTAGGCTTACAGCATCTGTGTAAGCAAAAACCAAAGATTTTCCTCTTTCTCTTTTATTCAAATATTTGTTTAAAATTTTTGTTGAAGTTACATTGGTTGATAACATTATATATGTTACAGATACACAGCTTTATACTTTAATATCTGTATGTCCTAAATTAGGATCACCAATTTACATGAAATATAAAAGATTATATTTAATTTCTATCTGCCATATTTGTAAGGTGTACTGAATCAGTTTTCTTAAACTATGTTTATTGACATAACATTGGTTCTCAACACCGTATATTTTAGGTACGCAGTTCCCACATCTCCAAATGTGTGTTATCATACCATGCCCACCACCAAAGTACCAGTAATCTTCTACCATAGTCCATTGAGTCTCCTTCCCCCATTGCTCCCAAATCCTGACCTCCCCTTCTGGTAGCCTAAATTCTACATTTTGTCTTGTTTTTGGCTATTTCTTTGCTTTGTTTTTCATATTCCAGTATGAGTGAAATCATCCAGTGTTTGTCTTTCTCCTTTTGACTTATTTTGCTCAGTGTAATCCTCTCTAGTTTATTCATGGTTTTGCAAATGGCAAAATTTAACCTTTTTTATACTGAGTAGTTTTCCATTGATTATGTATACCAAATCATCTTAATTCACTCATTTGTCATTGGGTACATAGGTTGTTTGCACAGATTGGCTGTTGTTACTTGTACTGAAATGGGCATATATCCCTTCAAATTAGTATTTTTGCATTCTTCAGGTATATACCTAGGAGTGGAATTGCTGTATTATGGGGTATGGTAGATCTATCGTTAGTGTTTTGAGAAACCTCCAAACTGTTTTCCAAGGGACTAGAACAACCTGCAGTCCCACCAACAGTGTATGAGGATTTCTTTTTCTCCTACCTTTTTCGAAACTTGTTTCTGCTCTTTTTTGTATGAACCATTGTCACAGGTGTGAGATGGTATCTCATTGTGGTTTTGATTTTCATTTCCCTCATAAGTGACAATGAGCATTTTATATATTTTTTAATTAAATTTATATCCTTTACATTATTGTGTATCCCCGTAGGTTTCCCACCACCAATTCACCCGTGAACCGTCGCCATAGTCCCTTGTGCTCTTTTCTCCCCTATTTTGGTCTCTCTTCCTCCTCCTCCCCTGTAGAATGTCTCTTGTTTGTGGTTGACTGCTAGTTTTTGCTTTTGTTATGTTTTGTGTGCTATATTCTCCTTCTCATTTCTCGTTTGGCTCTCTTATAGTCCTCCTATAAGCGATACCATTCGATGTTTTTCTTTTTCCTTCTGGCTTATTTCACTGAGCATGATCCCTTCTAGCTCCATCCATGTTGCTGTATGATGAGCAGAGATTTTCTTCTCTTTGGTATGGTGTCTATTTTAATGACAGTTTCTTTCACTGTGCAGAAGCATTTTAGTTTGATACAGTCCTATTTGTTTTAATTTTGCTTTGTTTCCCTTACTAGTTTCATTTTTTTGCATATAGCTGTCCAATTTTCCCTGTATGTTTTGTTGAATAGAGTTTTCCTTTCTCCATTGTACATTCTTGGCACATTTTTTATTATCATTGAGGTAATATGGTTTACAAAACTATACATGATTTAGGGGAATAGGCTCATATTGCCTCAGATTATGTCACTATACAGTGCCCCCCCCTAATTAAAACACCCATAGTCCTTTACTATAGACCATTGGGCACCCTCCCCCCTATTTTCTACCCTTGCCCACCCTCCCCTTCTAGTAGCCTCATTTCTGCAATCATATTTCTAGGGTTTGTTTTGTTTTAGTTTTGTCAGTTCCTTTCTTTCGTTTCTCTATATTCCACATATGAGTGAAATCATCCAGTATTTGTGTTTCTCCTTCTGTCTTATTTCACATAGTATAATCCTCTCCAGTTCACCTATGTTGCCACAGATGACAAGAGTTTGTCTTTTTTATAGCTGAGTAGTATTCCATTGTGTATATATACCATACCTTCTTAATCCATTGCTCTGTCCTTGGGAATTTAGGTTGTTTCCATAGCTTGGCTATTGTAAATAGTGTTGCAAGGAACATAGGAGTGCATATGTCCCTTCAAAATAGTGATTATGTATTCATCATGTAGATACCTAGGAATGGAATTGCTAGATTATATGCTATATCCATTTTTATTATTTTGAGGCACCTCCATATAGTTTCTCATAGGGGTGGAGAAAAAGGAAACATACACATTTGGTGAGAATGTTCTTGGCTCCTTTCTCATAAATTAATTGTCCATGTAATTATGGGTTTATGTCTGGATTCTCAATTTTATGCTTCCTTCTTTGTACTAAGAAGTACATTGAACACTTAAACTGTCTTTTATTTCTATTTCATTTATTTCTCCTTCTGTTTTAATAATTTCCTTTCTCTTCCTGGCTTTCATTTTCATTTTTCTTATTTTTCTAGGTCCCTAAGGTATAAGGTTAGATTATTTCTTTGAGATCTTTCATGTTTCTTGATGTGTACTCGTGTTGCTACATGCTTCCTTCTTAGTACTACTTTTACTTCATCCCAGAGATTCTGGTAGTTTTTGTCTCCAGGTCCTAATTTCTTCTTTGATTTCCTTGTTTAACCCAGTAGTCACTCAGTAGCACATTGTTTAGTCTCCTTGTATTTCGGTTTTTTCCTCCTTTCTTTTGTGGTTGAGCTCTAGTTTGATACCATTGTGATCAAAAAAAGATAATTGATATGATTTCAGTCTTACTAAATTAATTTTCACTTGTTTTGCCACCCAAAATGTTGTCTGTCCTCAAAAAGGCTCCTTGGGGCCTCCCTGGTGGTTCAGGGGTTAAATCTCAGTGCTAACAAGCTATTGCCAGCCACTCTGGCATGAGTTCAGTCCACAGCCAGGGAGCTAACCCACATGGCGCAGCAGACCTCTCCTGCCTCACCCGCTGCTCCCCTCAGCAGTATATTCCAGTGGATCCACCTATTCTGCTCTCACTCTGTCTCTGGTGAATCCTCTCACCCCCCCACACACCTCTGGCCTATACCCCAGTTCTTGTATCATAAATAAATAAAAATAAATCTTTAAAAAAAAGATTCCGTATGCATTGGAGAAGACTATACACAGTTTCTGGAGGTATAGTGCCCTGTAACAGACTATTAAGCCAGTATCGTCTAATTCCTTGTTTAAGGCTATTGTTTCCTTTTTGATTTTCTGTCTGGTTGATCTATCCATTGAAGAAAGTGGGTTGTTTAAGTCCCCTGCTAATGCTATGTTGCTTTTCAATGTCTGTTTTTAGCTTTGTTAACAGTTGCTTTACATATTTTTTTAAAGATTTTATTTATTTCTGCATACAAGCTGGGTTGCGGACTAGAGGTGTGGGACGGTGAGAGGGTTCACCAGAGACAGAGTGGGGAGCAGAACAGGTAGATCGACGGAAATACACTGCCAAAGGGAGCAGCAGGCGAGACAGGAGAGGTCTGCTGCGCCAGGTGGGAATCTCCCCGGCTGGGGATTGAACTTGCGCCGCAGCCGCTGACAACTCCACAGCACTGCACTTAACCCGTTGTGTCACCAGGGAGGCCCTTTACATATTTTTATGTTCTTTAATTTGATGCATATATATTGATGAGTGTTATGTCTTCAAATATAGTGACCTCTTAATCGTTTTATCATGTCCATCCCTGTATCTGTTTTCCTTTTTTAGCTGGAAGTCTATTGTATCTGATTAAAGTATGGCTGTGCCTGCTTTTCTTAAGATACTATTTGCTTGTAGGATTGTTTTCCAACCTTTTACTTTGAACCTCTGTTAATCTTTGGAGCACAGATAGGACTCCCAGAGACAGTTTTTTGATCCTACCAGCCACTCTGTGTCTTTTGACTGATGCATTCAGACCCATGAAGTTATGGAAATTATCGATATTGTAAGTATTTATTGCAGTTTTGCTATTTGTTTTCTGGATGTTTTGTAGTTTGTCTCTGTTCCCTTCCCTTGTATTTTTATAGCTACCTTTTGTGTAGTGTTTGGATTCCATTTTTATCTTCTTTATTTCTTCTAGGTATTTTTGTTCTGAGGTTACCATGTGATTCATATGTAAGGTTGTATCTTTAATAGACCAGTCCCATATTTACTCTCCTCCTCCCCATATGTTCTGTTGTTGAAGCCTAGTTGTTTCTGAGTAAGGTTTCTTTTCATTTTATAGAAGTTCCCTTAATATTTCTTGCAAGGATGATTTAGAGAGATGAATTCTTTCAACTGTTGTTTGTCTATAAACAAACAAAAATCAGTCCTGCAATTCTGAGTGTTAGTGTATCTGGGTAGAGGATTCTTGACTGGAGATCTTTGCCTTTCAGCATGTTGAAAATGTCATGCCATTCTCTTATTGCCCATAACACTTCTGCTGTGAAATATAATCTCACAGGCTTTTCCTTATCTGTGACTCTGCTTTTCTCTATATGCTTTTAGTCTCTCTTTATCTTTAATTTTTGTCTTTTTAATTATTATGTGTCTTGAGCTTCCTGGATATAGATGTTTGTTTACATTTGGACAAATTTCTTCAAATAGGATTTCTGCCCCTTTCTCTCTCACTTCTCCCTCTGGAGGCCCTATGATGCAAATGTTGCTCCTCTTGATACTGTCCCATAAATCTTCTATATTGTCTTCATTTTTCCTAATTCTTTTCTCTTTTTGCTCATCTTTTTGGATGATTTTCCACTGCCCTATATTCCATTTTTGCTGATTTGTTCCTCAGCCTCAGTGAGTGTACTGATAAACTCCTCTATTTTACTTTTTTTTTAAAGATTTATTTATTTATACATACAAGCTGGGGTACAGGCCAGAGGCGTGGGGTGGCGAGAGGGTTCACCAGAGACAGAGCAGGGAGCAGAACAGGCAGATCAGAAATACACTGCTGAGGGGAGCAGCGGGTGAGGCAGGAGAGGTCTGCCGCACCATGTGGGATTCTCCCCAGCTGGCCGTCGAACTCGCATTGCGAGCTGCTGACACCTCCACAGCACAGCGCTCAACTGCTGCGCCACCAGGGAAGCCCCCTCTATTTTACTTTTAATATCAACTATTGCATTCTTTGTTTCTTTTTGGAGCTCTTTCATATTTTCTCTATCCTGTATTTCTCACTTTTACTTATCCATTGTTTTCCTAATTTCAGTAAGTGTGATTAAGACTGTTGCTCTGACTTCTGGTAGTTTGGTTAATTCTCTTGTATTAGTGTTTGTCTTGCTCCATTGATTGGAGTGTATCACTGTGCCTCCTCATCCTGTGATGCTCTGTGATTGTGGATTAAGCTAGAATGCTTTCTTTCCCAGTCCTGATGTTATGGTATTACTCTAGTTGCAGGCTATGGGTATTGGTCTTGGATGGTGTACTTTCTGTCATTATATTAAAACCTCATCACCAATCAGGATGACTGGAGCTCAAGAGCCAGTGCAGAATGATAGTCCAAGAACCAAGCCTAAAATGCGTGGAGGCAGGGTATGTGGGTGGTTTGGAGGTTCCTGCTGTAGATTGCCAAGAGTATGAACCTCCTTGAGTGCTGCTGCTTTAGCAGAGCGAGGGATCTGCTGTCACTGTATGGTGATGCTGACCAAAGCAGACCCGCAGTAGTGTTCTCCCAGAAGCCCAAAACTTCAACTGATCCTTCAGCTGTAACCTGGTTGCAATCTCAGCAGGTTTTGCTGGCGGCGCATTTTCACTCTGCTTAAGCAGAGTGACCAAGAGGCTGTGGCTTGGTCTGTAGACAAGTAACAGATACCACAAGAAATTGCAGAATACACAGTATTTCAGCTGTCCAGTTGCCTGCCAAGCCCAAATGGGGGAGAGGCTGGTGCTTCTTTAGGCTGCCAAACTAGCCACCAGCTGCTCCAGATGCCTTCAGCTCAGATTCTGTCCAGTAATCTGTGATCTCTGGGAAGCGTGCTCATCCTGCTGCAGTAGGCTGGGGGCTGCTGGAAGCCCTGGGAGTCCAGGTGGAAGAGTGGCAAGTGCTTCTCAGGACCACCAGCCCCCCAACAGCTGAATTCAGCTCAGCACCTGTCCAGCAGTCAGTGTTCCTTACAGTAGGCAGTACTTGCTTGGTTGTGGAGTTTAGGGAAGCCCCAGAAGTCTCAGCAGGAGAGATGAGGGTGCTTTTCCGTACCACCAGGGTACAACCTGCAGCCCCAGGTGTATAAACTCCATGCCCACCCAGCAATCAGTGTTCTTTTGTGGTGGCCAGGAGGTGTGAGACAGTTCTCATGCCTGTTGTAAGCTAGGAGTCAAGAAGAAGCCCTGGGGATCCATGCAGGGGAAAGGCAAGTACCTTTAGAGACTTGGAGCTAACTCTCAGCAACCTAAGCTGGGACCTAACACTGCCCAGACATCAGTGTTCTTTACAGTAGGTGGGCACTTGCCTGTCTTCAGTGGCCTAGGAACCCAGGGAAGCCCAAGTGTTCCAGGAGGGGGAACGGGAGGTGCTTTTCGGAAGGTCCAGCTAACTGCCAGCAGTCCTGCCATAGTACACTAGGAAGGAATCAAGGGGAAGTAGGGCAGGTTTTGTAGCTTATGGAGGTTGAGGCTTACTGCTCTGGGGACACTTTTCCTTGCTTTTCTTAAGGGTTGGGGAGGGACCTCCCCCCAGTACTCTGGACATTGAAAATTCACAGGGATTCAAAGTTCAACCACTGCCTCTATCTTCAGGAGTGAGGGGGCATGGGACCTCCCCACTTCTGCTCAGTAGTTCTAAATGTATGTGCCTCCCAGACCCAGTCACCTGTTCCCCACGTAGGCATGGCCAGCTGTCCACTCTCTTAGTCCTGTACAGGTCCGTCAACAGCAGGCTTTTGGGCCACCTTCCTTCCATAATGCAAGTGTGTGGATAATCGGGCATCCTCCTGTGATAACTTACGATGAGATATGTGAGATATTAAGTGGTTTTCCGGATGACTTAGGGGGATATTTTCCGACATGGCTTATTTCACCATGTTTTCTGGGTATGTCCTCCAGATGTTCTCTTTACCTTCGTCTCTCTCTCTGCTCTCTGTCATGTGAGCCAGCATGAAGGCAGCTGTTTACAAACCAGGAAGAAGACTCTCACTAGAATCCATCCAAACATGCTGGCACTCTGATTTAAGTCTTTCTGTTCTCCACAACTATGAAAAATCTATGTCAGTTGTTTAACCCACCTAGTCTATGGTATGTTATTACAGTATTTAAGATAAATACTGTCCTTTTCTCTTGCAACATTTTTTTGGCCTAAAGTCTTACTTTGTCTGATATTATCAACACCTTCTTTTTTGGTCACTATTTATATGACATATCTTTTTCTAACCTTTCACTTTCAATCTATTTGTGTCTTTAAATATAAATTGAGTCTCATGTAGAGAGTATATACATGTATCATATTTTAATGCAGCCTGTTCAGACAACAGAAATTTATTTTCTCACAGTTCTGGAGATTGTGAGTCTGGGATCAAGGTGCTGGCAAAGTTGATTTTTCCCAGGCTTCTCTCCTTGACTTGCCTTTTACTCCCCGGATCTTCACTTGTTCTTTCCTCTAGTCAAGTCTGTATCCTAATGTCTTTTTCTAAGGACACCAGTCATATTGAATTAATGCTCACCTAATGATCTCATAAGATAATTTAATTACCTTATTAAAAACCCTGTTTCCAAATATGCTTGTATTCTGAGATACTGGCAATTGTGACTTCCATATATGAATTTTGGGGCAATATAACTTAGTAACAGATAAGGAAGGACTTTTGCCATTATGCTGTTTGTTTTCCATGTGTTACATATACCTTTTCTACTCTATTGTTATATTACTTCCTTGTACTATGTCTTTTCATTTCCTCTTTAATATATATTTTTGCTTTTTTTTTTTTAGTTGTTACCCTGGGGATTATAATAAACATCTTAAATCTGTAGCACACTAGTTTGAGTTAATACCAACTTAGCTTCAATATACAAAAATCTACTCCTGTGCATCTTTATGCTTCCCTATGTATGTTACTATCACAAATCACATTTTATATATTGTGTGCCCATTAAAATAGATTTATAATTATTTTATGCATTTGTCTTATAAATCATGTTAGAAAAAAATGGAGTTCCAAAGCAAAAAAAACATACCAATATTTGCTCTTATATTTACTTATGCACCTACTTTTAATGGTAATCTTTATTGCATGATATGACTTGAGTTATTGCCTACTGTTCTTTCGTTGAGCCTAAAGGACTCTCTTTAGCACTCCTTATAGGCAGGCAGTTCTAATAGCAGTGAACTTCCTTGGTGCTTATTTATACGGGAATGTCTTAATTCCTCCTTTCTTTTTTGAAGAGAGTTTTGTCAAATATAAAATTCTTCATTGACACATTTTTCTTTTAGCACTTAACATATGCGAGCCCACTGCTTCTGGACCTCAGGGTTTCCAAGATAAAATTGACTGTTAATCTGATTGGGGATCCCTTCTACATAACAAGTCTCTTCTCCCTTGCTGCTGCCAAGGTTTAGCTTTGTTTTTGGTTTGTTTTTGTTTGTTTTTTTGACTTTCAAATATCAATTATAGTTTCTTAGTATGGATCTCTTTGAGTTTACACTACTTGGAATTAATTGAGGTTCTTGGAGTTTTCTTTTTTCTGGGTGTAGACTCAAATTAATGCCTTGTGTCATTTGTTTTCAACCTGAAGAGTTTACCATAGTACTTCTTATAAAGTCGATCTGTAGGTAATAGATTTTCTCAGTTTTTATCTAAAAATGTCTTCATTTCACCTTTATTTTTGTATATGTCATATTTTAGTTAATAGACTATTTTTGATCAATTTTAAGTTTACAGAAAAAAATAAGAAAAAAGTAAGGACAGTTCCCAGATACCTCCTTTACCCAGTTTCCTCATTATTATTGCACTATTGTAATACAATTGTTACAGCTGGTAAGCCACTATAAATACATTATTATTAAAGTCTGTGGTTTGTATTTGAGTTCACTCGTTGTGTTGTATGTTCTATAGGTTTTGTCAAAGAATAATGACATGTACCCATCATATCAGTACATGTAGAATAATAGTTTTACTGTCCAAAAAGTCCATTGTGCTACACCTGTTCACCTATTCCTCCCAAAATCCAAAGCAATCACAGAACTTGTAATTCTCTCCAAAATTTACCTTTCCCAAAATGTCATGTAGTTGGAATATACAGGATCTAGTCTTTACAGATTGACTTTTTTCGCTTAACATACGCATTTAAGGTTCCTCCATATCTTTCTGTGGCTTGATAGCTCTTTTTTTTGCTGAATAATATTCCATTGTGGCTGTTTTGTTTTGTTTTCTTTTTCGTTTTCTTTATTGAGGTAACATTGGTTTACAACACTTTATATGATTTAGGAGAATACATTCACACCGCCTAAGATGTATGTTACCACAACACCCCCACCATCAAAGCACCCATAGTCCTCTACCATACTCATTGGGCCCCTTCTCTGCTTTTTCCTACGCTTTGCCTCCCTCTCTAGCAGCCTTAATTTTGTAGTCATACTTCTAGGATTTGCTTTGATTTAGTTTTGTCAGTTCCTTTGGGCTTTTTTTTCCCTTTTTATTCCACATGTGAGTGAAATCATCAGGTATTTATCTTTCGCCTTCTGACTTATTTCACTTAGCATAATCTCCTCCAGTTCCATCAATGTTGTTGCAAATAGCAAGAGTTCATCTTTTTGTCACTAAGTATTATTCCACCATGTATATATACATCTTCTTAATCCTTTGCTCTGTCCTTGGATACTTAGATTGTTTCCATAACTTGGCTATTACAAGTGGTACGGCAATGAACATAGGAATGCATATATCCCTTCAGATTAGTGATTATGTACTCTTTGGGTAGATACCTAGGAGTGGAATTGCTACTCCATTGCTTTGATGCACTCCAGTTTATCTGTTCACCTATTGAAGAATATCTTGATTGTTTTCAAGGTTTGCCAATTTTAAAGCTGTTACAAACATCCTAGGTGCATATTTTTGTGTTGGCATATGTTTTCAGTTCATTTGGATAAATACCAAGGAGTATAGTTTCTGGATCATATTGTAAGATTATGCTTAGTAATTTAAGAAACTGCCAAACTGTCTTCTTTAGTGGCCATACTATTTTACATTCCTACAAACAGTAAGATTTCTTGTTGCTCCATACTTTTATCAGCATTTGCTGTTAGTGTTTTGGATTTTGGGCCTTCCTAGGAAATATGTAATGGTATCTTACTGTTGTTTTAATTTGCAGTTCCCTAAAGTCATATATTATTGAACATCTTTCTCTATGTTTATTTGCCATTTGTATAACTTCTTTGGAGATACTTTTGTTCACATCTATGCCGATTTCTTAATTGGAATTTTTACTTTATTGTGGAATTTTAAGCATTACACTGGTCAACAAATTTTTACAAAAGTCATGTTACTAAAATAAAATTAGTCATTTCCTATCAATTTGTATGTGCTCAACACGAATATGACAGTCAAATTCTAATTTTGGCTCTAGTTTTTTTTGTAATCTGCAATAAATTGATGTTTACATCATGAAATGCATGCTAATAGTAATAGGCCTACAGTTAATACCTGTAAAAAATCAAGTCATAGACTACTTCTTAGATTTCTTCACTTGTCTCTTGTACAGCTGTTCAGGAGCATCTCTGGGGAGTGTCCAGCAGTAGTCAGCCAGCATTGTAGTGGACCATTTTCCCTGGTATCTTTGTTCCATTGATGGGATATCTTGATGAAAACATTCGCCATGTTCATCACTAACCATACCATAGTTTTCAGGAAAGAAATCCAGATGGAAATGAAGGAAGTGGATCTTGAGAGACATATTGCAGCCAAGTTTCTGATACTGCATCAGCATGTCTTCTACTAGTTCCTTGTAGTTTTCTGCCCTAACATTCCCAAGAAAGTTTGTAGACACTAGGCGAAAAGCGTTCCATGCTTGTTTCGCATCACCCTGCAGCAAGTTGTTGAACCGGTCAAATCACAAACCAGGTCATTTAGTTCTTCCTGTTTTAGTCTGTGTGGGGTTGATGATGCATCACAGTGAAAATCTGGATCACTGCATGCTGATGGAACAGGAGAAGAACAGGTCAGCTCACCCTTGTCCTCCTCAGATGAATCAAGACAATATTCTGCTGGATGTTCTGGAATAGGAAGTCCCTCACCACGTGGAACTGGTCTCAATGCAGATGGAATGTTTGGGTAGACTATTCTCAACTTCTTTGGCTTCGTTATTCCACCAGAAAGAGGAGGAACCAAGCAGAAGTCACAGTCTTTTATGTGGTTGCTTGGCTCTCTCCACACCATGGGGACTGCAGAAGGCATTGATGGTCTTTTGCCATTGAACCACTGTGAAAGCTGTGTTGGACATGGAGCACAGCATATATGCGGAGCCCAAGGCTTGTCATGATCACCAACCTTGCATCCGAAGTCAAGATGATAAGCCTTCTTCAGTTGAGAAGTGATACTTTTCTTCTGGTTGGCAAGTGTCACTTCCCCACAAATAGAGCAGAAATTGTCCACACTATGAACGCACTTTCAAGGCATTACTGTTCGAGGCATTACTGTTCTGTATTGTGCCTAAATGGATCAAATAATAACAGTTCTATGGAACAGTAGCTTAAACTACCTCGCATGAAGTCTGAAATATTTTCAATGCTCAACCTTTCTGACAGGGCTTTTTATCTAGTGCACTGCTGACGTCAGCTTACTTCAGCAGCCACCTGGCAGTCGTATTGCATTTCATCAGAAATTGATGCAATCAACTCTGGATGATATGTGCATGATGGTATTAAGCAATGCGATGCGATATTACATCATTCGAGGCTGATTTAGGATGTTGTTGCAGTCCTACAGGATAAATTTACACGGTGAAATATATAAAATGAATTATATGAAATATCTTCAAGACGAGAGCTAATAAAAAATTTTCAGGGTTATATTCATGTTCAGCACACCAAGATACTGCAGATTTGGGCCTTTTTAAGTCAGTAACAATCTCTATGTTGACCAGTGTTATTTATATGTTTTACATTCATCTTTTATCAGGTATGTGTTTTCAAAATATTTTCCTCCCATTTGTGTCTTGTCTTTTCATTCTCTTAACAGTATCTTTTTCAGAGTAGAAGTTTTTAATTTTTACAAAGTCCAAATTATCAGTTTTTTTCTTTTATGTATTGTGCCTTTGATATTATATCTGAATTCATTGCCAAACCTAAGGTCTCCTAAACTTTGTCTTTTGTTATCTCCTAGTTGTATACTTTTGGATTTTACATATAGATCTATGATCCATGTTGAGTAATTTTGTGAAAGTTGTAATAAGTTTATTGTCTGGATTCATTTTTTTTTCATATGGATGTCTGTTCTAGCACTTGTTGAAAAGTCCTTTCTCCATTGAATTGTCTTTGATCCTTTGTGAAATATTAGATGATGATCTTTGTGTAGGTATGTTTTTGAGCTCTATCCTCTTTATTCATTTGCCAGTACAACACTGCCTTTACTACTTTATCGTAAGACTTGAAATAGAGTAGTGTCAGTCCTCTGACAGTTTGTTTGCATTCATTATTGTGTTGGCTATTATATATCTTTTGCCTCTCCATATGAACTTTAGAATCCGTTTGTATTCACCAAAAAAATTGCTGGAAGCTGGATTGGGATTGTGTTGAATCTATAGGTTGTTAGGAAGAAGTGACATCTTAATAATATTACATCTTCTTATCCATGTTCAAGGAATATCTCTTCATTAATTTAGATATTCTTTGATTTCTTCCTTCAAAGTTTTGTAGCTTTCCTCATATAGATTTTATATGTTTATTACACTTATGCCTGATGAATATTTCAACTTTTTAGGTACTAACATAAATAGTATTATATTTTTTATTTCAAATTCCATTTGTCGATTGCCCATGGAAGAAAGCAAATTACCATGTTTTATTAACCTTGTATCCTACAGCCTTGCCATAATTGCTTATTAGTTTCAGGCGTTTTGTTGTTACTGAGTCTTTGAGATTTTCAGTATAGACAGTTGTGTCATCTATGAAGACAATTTTATTTTTTTCCTTCTCAATATGTTTACCTTTTATTTCCTTTACTTATATTAGTTAAGGCTCCAAAATTGCTGTTGGAAAACAGTGGTGAGAGGAGATATCCTTGCCTTGTTCCTGATTTCAGCCAGAAAACTTTGTGTTTCTTACCTTTAAGTATGTTAACTATATGTTTTTTGTTAAGATTTTCAAGTTGAAGAAGTTACTCTATTTGTATTTTGCTAAGATGTTTTATTATAAATGGGTATTAGATTTTGTCAAATGCTTTTTTCTGCACCTATTGATATGATCGTGTGGTTTTTCTTCTTTAATATACTGATGTTATAGATTATATTAATTGGTTTTTGAATTTTTTTAATTTTGAACCAACCTTGTGTACCTGGAATAAATCCTACTTGGTTGTGGTATATAATTCTTTTTTTACATTATTAGATTTGATTCGCTAATATTTTTTTTTCCGTACAAATTATAACACATTACTTTCAATTTTTCTGTAGTTTTCTCTATTGAATTTTTATTATCAGTTTTATTGGACTGCTCTAATTTTTTTTTCTCTTCCTTGAATTTATTTTGCTCTCTAAGGTACAGCTTGTATGGTAATTTTAGGTCTTCCTTCTTTTCTACTATATACATTCAGTGCTACGTATTTCCCTCTAAGCACTGCTCTCACTGCATTCCACAGATTTTTGTAAGTTGTGTTTTTATATTCTCTTAGTTCAAAATATTTTTAAATTTCTCTTGGGATTTCTTCTTAACCCATGTGTTATTTAGAACTGTGCTTCTTTATATGTAAAGTGTTTTTCTCTCTGATTTCTTTCAAGATTTTTACTTGATTTTCTGCAGTTTGAATATGGGTTTACTAGGTGTGGATTTTGGCTATTGTAGGTAAGAATTGAATCAACACTGTCATTCATGTTCCTATTCAAGTCCCTGCTTTCAGTTCTTTTGGTTATATACCTAGGGGTAGAACTGCTGAATCAGTGGCAATTGTTAAGCTCTTGAGGAACCACCAAATAATTGTCCGTTGGAGCTGTGCTGTTTTACATTCCCACCAGCAATGCACAGGGGTTTCAATTTCTCCAGATCCTCACCAACATTCATTATTATTTACCATTTTATTGATAAATAGCCACCCAAATGTGCATGAAGTGGTATCTCACTGTGGTTTTGATTTTCATTTTACTAATCACTAGCAGTGTTGATTAATTTTTCATTTATTTATTGGCCATTTGTGTATCAGATACTTTGCCTATTTTGAAACTAAGTTGTTAGTTTATTTGTCGTTGAGTTGTGGGAGTTTTTACTATATTCTACCTATTAACTCTTTATCATATATAATATTTGAACATATTTTCTCCCATTCTGTAGATTTTCTTTTCACTCTTACTAGTATCATTTGATGCATAGTAGTTACTAGTTTTAATAAAGTCCAGTTAAACTAATTTCCCAATTTTTGCCTGTGCTTTCACTGTCATATCCAAGAAATCTTCACATATTCCATTGTCATGAAGATTGTCTCCTATGTTTTATTCTAAGGCTTTTTATCAACTTAACTCTTATGTTTAGTTCTTTGATCCATTTTGAGTTAATTTGTGTATATGATGTACGTTTAGAGTCCAGATTTATTACTTTGCACATGGATATCCAGTTCTCCTTGCAAGATCTATTGAAAAGGTATTTTTCTCCATTGAATGGTTGGTAAATAGGGGTCTCTTGAGATTATGTAAGAATTTCAGGATGAGTTTTCTATTTTTACCCAAAAAGTCACTGGGATCCTAATAAGGATTACATTAAGTTTGTAGATGACTTTGGCTAATGTTGCCATCTCAATAGTATTGTTTTCCTATTATGAACACAGATGCCTTTGATTTTATCTTTAGGTCTTTGGTTTCTTTCAGCAATGTTTTGTGGTTTTCTTAAGTCTTTCTTCATTAAGTATTTTTGATACTATTGTAAATGTACTTTTTAATTAGTTTTTCAAGTTGTTTAATATTATATATATATAGAAGTGCAGTAAAATTTTGCATGTTGATTTTGTATCCTGAAATGCTGAATTTGTATGTTAGATCTAACTTTTTTTGTGTGGATTCTGTAGGGTTTTCCACATATAAGTAGTGTCACCCACAAACATCATTTTACTTCTTCCTTCCTTTCCTATATGGATCTCTTTTATTTCTTTTCTTGCCTTATTGTCTACCTAGAACTTACAGTAAGATGCTGAATAGAAGTGGCAAATATGGGCAGGATTATCTTGTCTTAGGGGAAAAACTTTGATTCTTTCACCATTTATATGATCTTTTTTCTTTGTTTCCACAAAGGAAGTTGTTTATTAATGTGTGGCACCATAGAAGTTAGTATTTTTTTAAAAATATCTCTTCCAGTAGTGAGCAAGAAAGATTATATAGGTGAGAAAGCATTGCAAGAACATGAGAGGTGTAGGTCTGGGAAGGCACCGGTGGTCTAAGGCTGTTAGACACAGGATTATCAATGACCTTCCTAGAATGGTTGCTCTTTCCTATGTTACCAGTTTAAAATGGTCCAGAGGTGTTTGTCAGGCACCGATGTTATGTGCATCCTTGGAAGGAACAGAAATAATTTTATTATAAAGACCCTGAGGAATGTTGCTTAGTGCTTTAAACTAAACTGATAAATTAAAGGTGAAGGCAAGGTTTGTGCCATTATCCTTGACTCAGGTCCTTAATTCACCCCCTCTTTAAAAGGGATTTTATTCATAAAATTATAATGATGGGGCTGGGGGTATAATCTTCTTAGACTGCTTCCTGCTGAGAGGGGCCAGTGCCTTCACCTGAAGAAGGGTTTTGTTTAGTGTGACTATAAAAGAGCACCATGAGAAATTTTTTGTAGTGCTGAAATTTTCTTTATCTTGACTTTATCAATGGTAATATTCTGATTTTAATATTTTTCTATAATTTTGCAATATGTTACCATGGGATATAGAGGTATGTGAGATTTCTCTGTATCATTTCTTACAACTGTTTGTGAATCTATAACTATCTAAAAATAAAAAAGTTTTATTAAAAGTATAAAAACAAAGAAGGGTTTTGTTTTTAATTCCCATGTAAGGGGTTTTTGAGGGGGCTGTGGTCTTGCCACCTAGATTGGAGACCGGGAAAGTAAGTGCTGAGAAGCAGCTCACGAATTGCAAAAGCAATAGGGGGTAAAGAACAGTATTCTTACCCCAAGGGTAAAAGCTAATATGATTAATAATTTTTGCCATCATGTCCCATTCCAACTACCCAATGAACCAAGCCAATCATTTAGAGATATTGACATGTCATGTAGTGAATAAACCTGGACCTACACAGCCTATAAAGGATGTGAAATATTGGATGAATAGTCAGGGATGTAGACACAGCATTCAGTCCCTTACTCTTGTAAATAGTTTAGTTCAGTTAAACAGTTGTGTCCAAAGTCCTCAGGTGGCTGCAAACAATAATCAGAGGGATTTGTATGAAAACAACAGAAAAATAAAAATTAAAAATTGACGCAAACCACAGATCCATTCAAGAGCCTAAGGAAGCCAATGGAGAAAATTTCTATATTCAGATTCAGAGCATCTTCTGATGGGGTGAATGCAGACAGTTGTTTCCCTGTTTGCATTTTGATACCATCAGTTATTTAAGAAAACAGCAATAGTCATGTTTACTCACAGCCATCTTGGTGATCTCCCTGAAACTGGCACTCTACATCCTCACTGTTTTTGGTTTCAAAACAAAACAGTTTTAGTTTTCAATCAGTTGAAGCCAAAAAGATTGGGAGGAAAAATGGAAAAGTTAGTTTAGAAAGTAATAGCAGATATTAGAAAAGTTTGGGCTCCAGTCCAATTTAGAAGTAGGAGCAAAAGATTTATTTTATTTATTTATGTATACAAGAGCTGGGGTGTAGGCCGGGGATGGTGATGAGAGGATTCACCAGAGACAGAGTGGGGAGCAGGACAGGCATCTACTGAAATACACTGCTGAGGGGGGCAGTGGGAGACAGGAGAGGTCTGCTACACCATGTGGGTTAATTTCCTGGTAGGGGATCGAACCAGTGCTGCAGTGGCTGCCGGATACATAGTGCTAAAACTTAACCCCTTGTACCACCAGAGAGGCCCATCTTCAGAAATAATTTAAGAGGGCCAAATCTGATACCCACAAAAAGATGTTACTGAAATATATTTTTTTGGCCACCTTCATTCTAATTCTACCAAATAATTACAGTTCATTTGCAGATTAAGTGTAGTTCTCTAGCAGGGTAGTCCCCAGGAAAAAGGGAGTGTTCGAGGTTCCCTGCCCCACCCAAGGGAGGGTGGAGCTGAACAGGAAAGATAAGAAGCTGGAGAAAAAGGAAGAAGGAAGGAAGCAGGATGGAGGCCAGAAGAGGCACAAGGAGCAGAGAGACATGTGAAGAAGCTGCACGGGCCTGGACTGATTGAAACAGATGTGGGTGAGAGACCCGTGGGAGGTTAACGATGGCAACGTTGATCTGCATTTTGCTTTTGCTCTTTTCCTCAAAGATTTGTCTGTTTCTGACCCTTTTCTATGGGTCCCTGCCAAAAGGTGTTTTAGACTTGTGGCAGGCTTTCGGGCCTTGCTTTGGGCCAATCCCATTTGGGAGGACTTTTGCCCACGAGGTGATGGGTAACTTTGGGTGCTTAGTTTAGAAACTATATTCTTTGTTTTTTCTGTATTATACACTAATTGTATTAAAGTTTCTTTTCCACTAAAGGACTTCTATGTTTTATCCTGATGCGGCGGATGGCAGAACCTATTTCAAAGAGGCAGGTTTGGGGGTCCTGGGGTACCCCTCTCCCTGCCCTGTAACAGTTCCAATAAATTTGGCCAGTTTTTTGTTTTTGTATAACCACAGTAAGAAGAAAATATGACCATTTACTTTTTTAAAATATACTTTGCTTGAACTTTTCATAAGGACTCTTAGCTTGAGCTCTAAATGGCCTTTTTCTCAAGTACTAGAACCGTGCCAGGGTGTCACCATTAGACTTCACCTGCAATACCTGTATCTTTGGGTACATTCATCTCCTTGAGGTCCCAAAATGTCCTGGGGTATTGGGATTTGCCAGAGGTTGACCTTTCTTGCCCTTTTCCTGATAGACCTGGAACCCTGAGAGGAAGGCATTCAAGCTGTCTTTCTTGAAGGCACTAATATCTATGGATTCCTGAAAGCAATCTGGTCTTAAATATAACATCCCAATCAAATTATTGATAATACAACAATGTTTCCAATGGTCTGTATAGAGGAGAAAAACATCTTATTGTTCTCATGCAAGTAAACACATTACTCTGAGAAATAAGAATGCTTACTATCATTTCATATTTTGGGGGTGTTGGGAGAAAGTAAATGTTTCAGTTCTGCTCACAAAAAGATGCAATTTATTATTGAAAAATCATACTAGTCCTTCATAGTTCATCCAGTCCCATGTAGCAAATCTCAATCTCTTGTTAGCAATTTTTATTAGTCCTGTTTTTCCATGAGTTCTGCAATTTTTTTTTATCCACAGTTATGTGATAAACATGTATTTCTGGAGTATTGGTCAGAGTCTTTTTCCTGTGAGTTCTCTAAATACAAAGCAGAGTAATTGTAAGACTTACAAATAACTTTTTGTAATTTCTAAAATACATGCTTCAGTTTATCTGATGTAAGACACATAATAAAAAATAAAGACACAGGGCCTTCCTTGTGGTGCAACTGGTTAAGTCTCAGCACTATGAAGCTATCCGCAGCCACTGCAGCATGAGTTCGATCCCCAGCCAGGGAGCTTCCCATGTGGAGCAGCAGACCTCTCTTGCCTCACCTGCTGCTCCCCTCAGCAGTGAACTGCAGTAGATCCACCTGTTCTGCTCCCCACTCTGTCTCTGATGAATCCTCTCACACCCCACACCTCTGCCCTACACCTCAGTTCTTGTATGCATAAAGAAATAAATTTTATAAATAAATAAAGCCACAAAAATAAATAATAGCATCTGTAAATGTCAAGACTTTAAACTGGCCTTAATTAAAATCTCATTGCAATGCAACTGACAAGGAAGTTTGCTCAAATTTGTTATATATAGTATTTTAGAATAACCACAACTAACCAGTGATAATATCACACCAGAACATATTAAACTTTGTTTCACGCAGTTTTTACGCCACTTATATTGATATGTATATGTATGCTAAAAAGGTTTATTAACATTTCTCCTTATGACCTTGCTTCCTGTGAAGTTGCAACATTCCAAATTATCCTAATTTGATTAATCTCTTTACACAAGGAAAGTAATTTTATGGAGTATGTTAGGAGACTTTCCAAAGCTGTCCATATTTTTTACTGCATCAAAAACTATTCTTGCTTAGAATTTTTATTTCCAGGGAGGTTTTGTCACTGTCTTTAACACAGAGAGAATTTTATAAAACAATTCTTAATTACCCAGAGTGACAAAGATTTGAAGAGCAGATCTGTTTCTCTGATAGTTCTCAGCAGTGCTGACAAGACTAGATTTTTCTCTAGCTAGCCAGGGGCCTTAAACAACCAGAACTTTAGATTGCGTCAACAGTTTACCAGAAACTGACCAGTGTAAGAATACTTTGGTCCCTCAAGCAGATTAAATAGATTGGTTTGGTTTCACATAAGTACACTACTGATATCAAAGGTTAATTTTTTGAAACCCTTATAAGAAGTCATTTTTCCAAATAAAATGTCCTAAGATTTCTCTCACATCTCCTACACCTTTTTGCTTTCCCTTTTCTTACATAATTCTATTTAATTCCTAATCCTTACAATCTTAATTTTCTAATTTCCAGATTGTAAGCAGTTGTAAAATATGTTATATACCATTGTCCCTTTAAATTGTAAGACTTACAAATAACATTTTGTAATTTCTAAAACACATGCTTCAATTTTTCTATCTAATATAAGACAAATTTTACTCATAGACACTAAATATTTTTTCCCTTTCAATAGGAGCTTGGAAAAATGTAAAAGTTTAATAATTTCAGTCAGATACTATTAGCAAGCAGAACTGAGGGATACCCAGGAGCCCCCAAACTTGCATACTCTAAAGAGGTTCTGCCATCTGCCACATAAAGAAAAAGCATATTCTCGGTGTGAAAGAACTTTGATAGGGTATTGCGTATATAGAGGGGGGAGGGGAGGGGAATCGTTTTTCTATTTTCTTCTCTTTTTTTAAAAGATTTATTTATTTATACATACAAGCTGGATTGTAGGCCAGAGATGGGGGGGTGAGAGGATTCACCAGAGACAGAATCGGGAGCAGAACAGGCAGATCGACTGAAATACACTGCTGAGGGGAGCAGCAAGGTGAGGCAGGAGAGATCTGCTGCACCATGTGGGAAGCTCCCTGGCTGGGGATTGAATTCCTGCTGCAGTGGCTGCTGATAGCATCATAGGCTGAGACTTAACTCCTTGTGCCACCAGGGAGGCCCTCATGTTGGTGTATTGTGTTGGTGTTTATACTGATTAATCTCTACAAATATCTGAAACTTGAAAATAAAATAAAATTTCAGCCACATGTGTACTAATTTTAAGAAATAGTTAAGACAATAAGAACTTTCATTGATTTAATTTCCAAACAGTCCCCTCTTCTCACTAATTCTTGTAAATAAGATACTGACCCTTAAATTTGATTTCAAAGAAAGTCTCTTTTGGTTCCACAGAACATAGAGACAGAAAAAAATACTCCTTTTTTCCTTATGGCAAGTGTTTTCTCTAAATTCCTAGAGAGATTTGGGATGGAAGACACATACACCCTTTTCCCTCCCTGCACAGCTTCTGGAACTACTCCTGTCCAATAAAGATCCCATTTACAGAACAAAGATAGTGCAACTTCTTGAAGAACTTGGTCTGTTGCTATGTCCGTTACATTTTTCGATATACTTTAATATCAAGGTGGAGATTTCAAATTAAGTTTTTTACATGCCAGAATAAGTGTCCCATTCAGCTATTATTAAAACCTCTAAGGCCAAGACTGAAACCATTCCAAAGATGATTATTTCAAAAACAAGCAGTGAAAAGGTACATTGAAGATTGGTGGTAGACCTTAGATGGAGTAAAGTCCTTGTCTCTCTGTTCAGACATATTGAGACTAAGCTCAGTTCTCAGAAAGACAGAAGAAAAACACAAGATACATTAGCAGTGATGGCATGTGAGGAAGACAAGGGAGATAGATTAAGATTTCTTATTTTGCATTTTGCTGTTTGCAGACCAAATCAGCTCTTTCAAAAATCTTTTTCTCTTTAAATCTAAGCTTTTATATTTAGTATGCAGGGCCTCCCTAGTAGCCTGTGGGTTAAGTCTCAGCACTATCACCAGTATGGCCTGTGTTCAATCCCCAGCCAGGGAGCTAAGCCACATGGCACAGCAGACCTCTCCTGTCTGCCTGCTGCTCCCCTCAGCAGTGTATTTAAATAAACCTGCCTGTTCTGCTCCTACTCTGTCTCTGGTGAATCATCTCACCCCGGCACCTCTGAGCTACACCCCAGTTCTTCTACGTATGCAAAAAAAAAAAGTAAATTTAATGTACAAAAAGACACATTTTGGAAACTCAGAGTTCCTTTTTGCCACAGTATCTCTAAGGGCATCTTATATATTATTGGTCCGATTTGCTGACAAGAATTTGCAAAAGTAAAGCCATAGTCCAACATGATCTTAAGTGTAATTACTATACATTAACTTTATTAAAAAATTTCCCTCAGCCTAGCCAAGATATTTCTCTAAAATTTTTCTTTACACTTTTCCTGTTTTTTCACCAATTCCATATTTTTCCATCAGAAATTTTAATGAGCTCTTTCAGAATTTTTCACAGGTCCATTAAGCAACTAAGTTTTCCAACTTAGTAATGATTTGATTTCGCCAGTAAACATTTGTAACATACACAAAAATCAAAAAATTAATTCCCAGCATAAAATATAATATGGGGGGAAGCTCCATACACATTACAGTTTTCATTTAAGCCTTGGAGCCAGAATTGTAACCTGTGCCCCTCAAATTTGTGACTTTTGGCATCCAAGATTTCCTTCCCATGAGACAAAACAAGCACCTCAAAGGCAGGAATACATTATCTAACCCCAAGTTAGAAGTTTTTAGCAATTTATCATAAAACTGTATACAACATATAAAAGGTTGAAAGCAAGGCACATGAGATTTTGGAAACCAAGTCCCAAGAAAGAGGCAGAAAAAAAAAAGCCAGTTCTCACTTCTTTTTTATTTAAGATTTATTTATTTATCCATGAAGAACTGGGGTGTAGGTCAGAGGTGCGGGGAGTGAGAGGACTCATCAGAGACAGAGAAGAGAGCAGAACAGGCAGGTCTACTGAAATACACTGGTAGGGGGAGCAGCGGGCGAGACGGGAGAGGTCTGCTGTGCCAAATGTGGGGAGGGAGTATTGAACTCAGCCTTAGGGGTGATAGCACGCTGAGACTTAATTCCTAGGCCACTGGGAGGCCTACCAGTTCTCACTTCTTAAAAGAGAAAAGTCTTCAAGAAAGAAAAGTCCCTTTTTATTCCATTCTTTAGCTTTACTTTGAGAGATAAGCATATGAACCAGTTAGTAAAAGTCTGAGAAGCCGGAATCAGCAAGGCTGTCCCTTCTCCTAAGTTTGGACAGGTCCTCGATAGTGTTAGGTGTTCAAGATAGCTTTTGAAGTTTCTATAATTTCATTATTTCTTTTTGAGCCTGCTTTTCTAATTGCATACACACATATATTAGAATGAACTCTCTTCCGTAATATATTCCCATCCAAGGAATCACTTGCAAATATAATGCCTGCCTGCCTAAGATGCCAGTTTGAGGCAGAAACTTACTCCTTTTAGACTGGGCACCTTAGTCTGGAATTCTATAACCTGAAAGGAGTTATCTAGTAAAATCAAGAACCATCAAGCATGAGCTGGGAGGTCCAAGATTCAGGAAGGACTCACCCTCACCAGGACTGTAGCTTCAAGGACCTGGATGAACTTTCAAAGGGCCTGCTGATACCCAGGCATGCTTTCTATTCTCTCACTCCTCCAGGTACCTCTAGCAGTCATTCGGGGTCCCTTATATGTGGTCATCAAACTGTTAGCTGAACAACTGTATCAAGTATAGTTTATTAGATAATCAAAGTGAAGATTCGAACCAGAATCCTATGAGAACTGTTCCCTTCTGACCATGAAGTGTTACAGAGAAAGATCCTTTTCTTCTTTTTCATAGGCTCATGACTATATTTGTCCCAATTCTTCAGGATGCATCCTAGGGGACTTTCAGCTGATATGGTGTACCCATTCTACTAGAAAGATAAAATCAAGCCAACCTGTACAAGTACACTAACCTGAGGGGGCTGAGGGTAAGCAAAACAGGTCAGTCAGGACAGTCTAAAGGCTCCTGTCTGGAAGCCATGCACTGGCGGGGAACCAACAAAATGCCGATAATTCCTGAACAGATGATAGTCTCTAAAGACCACCCCAGAAGAGGCAATGACCTCAACCATCAGTACCTCCAGATACTTATCTATCTGGATACTTCCGAAGGCCCCAGCCAGCATTGACTGAGTTATTTTGTAGAAATTGAAAGATGCAGTCATAGCCAAAGACATTTGCACAGGGGCAGAGTTCTAGTCCTCTAATAAAAGAGCTCTGGCAGATGCCAGGATTGGCTGGTGGTCCTTCCCAGTCCCAAAGGGTCATCATCAAAGTCAGGATGAAAGGGGATCCTAGGGCCTCCCTGGTGGTGCAAGTGGTTAAGTCTCAGCACTATGAAGCTATCTGCAGCACGAGTTCAATCCCCGGCCAGGGAGCTGACCCACATGGCGCAGCAGACCTCTCTTATCTCGCCCTCTGTTCCCTGCAGCAGGTGTACTTCAGTAGATCTGCCTGTTCTGCTCCCCACTCTGTCTCTGGTGAACCCTCTCACATCCCCCCAACACACACACACCCCTCTGGCCTACACCCCAGCTCTTTTATGCATAAATAAATAAGTCTTAAGGAAAGGAAAAAGAAAAGGGGTCCTAGATGAGGCCTCAAAATTTGTTAGCAACCTAACCAGGTTATATCACACATACTCAGAAAGCCAGACTGAACCACAAGATAGTTTCCACAAAGGAAGCCCTTTATTAACATGTGGCACTATCATGGGAGAATGGCAGTTAGCATTTCAAAGAAATGTCTCCACCATGTTATCCATGAGTTTGTTTTTTAGCCCAGAACTGTAGAGGGTGGGATCTGCTAATAGTTAGTTACATCTATCAGATTTGCCCACACTATGTCTGCCCTAGGAAGCTTGGAAGATGGGAATTGCCAAGTTTATCAGCTCTCCCATAACATAGATGCATGCCAGAAACAGGAACTATGCTCTTCACCACCTGTCCTGCCTATTTTGTACAAGTGAAGTGTGGGGAAATGGGTGCTGCCCTGCTGCCACCACCCACTTGATACACACTGTCAACAACGTGGGGTTTTAGAAAATGGAATCTGTTATTTACACCAAAATTACCCAAAAGAACTATACTCCAGATTGTTGGGAGGTGTGTGACTGTCTGACTGCCAGCTCCAGGTTCACTAAAACACTTCTTCCACAGGGCGGAGTGGTGGAAATATGGGTGTAGTGCTTAGGACCAAAACCAAGGCCTCCCACTGTTCATACCTATTTTTCATGTTTTGTTGACTACATACTTTTTTTTTCAAGACCTCACCTTTTTTTGTTTAAAAGCAGAAAAAAAGTACCTTTATTTTTTTTAAACACCCTTGTTTATTTTTTCACAATATAGGATTTCTCCCCTAAGCTGAGGTCCTAAATGCTTTTTGTTTGTTTGTTTGTTTGTTTAAGATTTATTTATTTATACATACAAGCTGGGGTACAGGTCTGAGGAGTGGGGCGGCGAGAGGGTTCACCAGAGACAGAGTGGAGAGCAGAACAGGCAGATCAGAAATACACTGCTGAGGGGAGCAGCGGGCGAGGCAGGAGAGGTCTGCCACACCATGTGGGATTCTCCCCAGCTGGGCGTCAAACTCGCATTGCGCGCTCTGCAGCGCAGCTCTCAACCGCTGCGCCACCAGGGAGGCCCCCTAAATGCTTTTTAATCTGTTGGAAGCCCTTTGATCGATCTCTGGAGCATATGAAGATTGTCCTTACTAATACTGATAAGTTTGAAAGTTGTCTGTCCAGGAAGGAGGTCTTCCTGAAGCCCTTACTTCCATTCTGGAAGGGCTCTCACTTTCTTGATGGTATCTTGGAGACACAAAAGTTTCTGTTTTGATTAAGTTAAATTTATCAGTTTTTAGGGCCTCCCTGGTGACGCAGCGGTTGGGCGCTGCGCTGTGGAGCTGTCAGCAGCGCGCGTTGCGGGTTCGATGCCCAGCCGGGAAGAGTCCCACATGGTGCGGCAGACCTCTCCTGCCTCGCCCGCTGCTCCCCTCAGCAGTGTATTTCTGATCTGCCTGTTCTGCTCCCCACTCTGACTCTGGTGAACCCTCTCGCTGCCCCACACCTCTGGCCTGTACCCCAGCTTGTATAAATAAATCTTTAAAAAAAATTATCGGTTTTTAAATTACCTTGCGCTCTTTTGCATCATATCACAAGGATTTATTTTTTTTTATAATATATATTTTTATTGTTATTTATGTCTTTTACATTTTGCATTCCCCTTGGGTAGCCCACCACCAATTCACCCGTGATCCATCTCCATGGTCCCTTGTGTTCTTTTCTATTCCATTTTGTGCCCTTTCCCTTCCCTCCCTCCGGCTCCTTCTTCCCCCCCTCCCCCCCCACTGATTGTCTCTCTCCCACCCGGCCTCCCTATAGTCCTGTTATAAGTGAAACCATTCGATATATCACAAGGATTTAGTCCTATGTTTTCTTCTATCTTTCTAAGAGTTTCACCTCTTACAATTAGGTCTTTGATTCATGCTGAGCTAATTGTGTGTGGTGTAAGGTTGGGGTCCAAATTCATCATTCTTCTGGAGATTTAGTTGTCCCAACACCATTTATTGTAAATACTGTTACTTGAGTTTTTTGATTCATGAGCATGGATTATCTTTCCATTTGCTTGCCTCTTCTTTAATTTATTTAGCAGTGTTTTTTAGTTTTCAGTTTATAAGTCTTATACTTCTGTTAAATTTATTCTTAAATATTTTGTTCTTAATTCTATTGTGAATGGAATTGGTCTGTTACTTTCATTTTCAGATAGTTTATTGCTAGTAAATGGAAACACAGTTGATTTGTATATGTTTATCCTAGTGTTACTTTTCTATCTAGTGTAACAATTTCTACAAACTTAATGACTTAAAGGAACACTCTTATTACTTCACAGTCAGAAGTCTGAGCACAGTAAGGTACAATTTGGTTCTCTTATTAGGATCTCACAAGACCAAAATAAAGGTACTGGCAGGACTGCATTCCTTTCTGGAGATCCTGGGAAGAATTTACTTCTGAATTTGTTCAGGTTTTGACAGAAATCATTTCCTTCTTACACTTTCTGTGGTGGTCTTTTACATCTTAAAACCAGCTATGGTGGTTCTACTCCTACTTGTGTGTCAAACAACTCTGATTATCCTTCTATCTAGCCAGAGAAAGCTCTCTGCTTCTAAGAACGTGTGGTTACATTGGGTCCACCAAAATAATTCAGGATAATCTCCTTATTGTAAAGGCCATATGTTTGGTAACCTTTGGTTACATCTGCAACATGCCTTTTGCAATGTAATGTAACATATCCGCAGGTGTAACACCAAAGGATGAATATGGAGATCAGAATTCTACCTACTATAACCACTTTTCCTGTAAACTTGCTGAACTTTATCAGTTCTAATAGTGTTTTAGTAGATTCCTTAGGCTTTTCTCTATACAAGAGTGTGTTACCTGAAAATGAAGACAATTTCACTTTTTCTTTTCCAGTCTGTCTTTTCCTTCTTTATTTTTGTTTAATTGCTGTAGCTGTAACTTCTAGTACAATGCTGAATTAAAGCAATGGGAAGAGACATCCTTGCCTTATTACTAATCTTAGGAGAAAACATTTTTCCTCTTTCCATTAAGCATAATGTTAGCCGTAGGTTTTTCATAGATGACTTTTATCAGGTCAAGAAAGTTTCTTTACACTCCTCGTATTTTTTTGTATTTTTATAATTAATGGGCATTGAATTTTATCCAATGCTGTTTCTAAATCCATTAAGGGGATCATACAGTTATTGTCCCTTAGTCTATTAGTAGATTATACCAGTTTATGTCTGTGTTCTGCAATAAATTCCATTTGCTATGATTTGTAGTCTTTTATGTTGCTAGATTCAATTTGTTAGCATTCTGTTGAGAATTTTGTGTTTATAGTCATGGTATTGTTGCTTCAGATGTTTGGCAGACTGCATCATTGAAGCTATCTGGATCTAGGTTTTACTTTGTAGAAAGATTTTTAATTACTAAGTCAATCTCTTTGTTACCCATCTAATTCTGTTTAAAGAGGATCTAGCAAGTACAATTACTGGGGTATACGCTGGCTGGCATTGTGGTTGATCTGACCCACTATACATGAACTCATAAGTCAGTTGCCACTGATTGTTAACTTACATATTGAACATGTAGAATAGTTTCCTGTGTTGGTGCTTTGGGAATCACTTTAAATATAGCCTGGTCTGTAAATCATTTTCTTTTAGAGAGTAGTTTAAAATTTAACATTGTCTACTAACTTTTTTATTGGAAACCTTATAAAACTCTTCCAGTAACAGACAAAATGGCTACTTGTTTTTGAAGATTTTGCTAATATATATTTTTCTTCTAAGTACAAGTTTTCCTGGCTGGCTGTTTTAAATTTAAAATTCTTACATATGTTGCCTTGCTTTAGTCAATTTATAGACCTTGGCTGACTTATATTCAAGGATATAGGATATGAGGAATCAGATTAGCTTGGCATATTAGATGTATATTGAAAAAGTAACCCTTTGAGAGGGTATACAAAAATCTAAATTAGGTCTATACATGCACTACTAGCCATGTTGGTAATGCTTTCACAATAGTCCAGTAAATGGACTCACAAGGCAGAGTAATTTATGCATATTTACTTTGAAAACCATATATTAAATCCCTGTATCCCTGATGTGTGGGGAGGAAGGCAGTGGGGAGAAAACTTATTATACGATATATCACAAATATTATCCTTCTTTCGACAATTTCAGGTACATTATATTTTTCTGATTTTAGTAGGAAAGAAAAATAGTAGGATCTCACAAAGGAAACAGGAAAATATGGATCCACATAGTTTACAAAGTTCTTTAGTTCATCTTGTAACAAATACTTGATTCTTTATCCTAGACCAGAAGATCAATTCAGAAGTTGTTAGAATGGGAAAATAACAGATTATATCACAAGGTAAGAAAGTTTAAGCAAATAAGTGCCCATTCATATATTTGTATTATTAAATTTAAAAAGTGGGAATTTTTCATGCCACAGAAAGATGAATTAGAGGACTAATACTCAATTTTTAATATATATATATTTCCTATAGGTTATTTTTAAATGCTGTGTTTTGTACATAGTACTTGTTCATGGATTTCTCTCAGTGATTTATTCAAATGTATAGGTAATAATTATTATAAATATTACAAATCACTATCAAAATTATTAACAAAGTATCCTTTTTTAGCTTGCTTTGCACTGGAAACTGACTAAAAGGAAATGCGAAACTAGCAATATGATGGAGTATGTAAGTATGTGGTTGCTTTTAATTATATTTTTGGATTCCATCCTAAGTGTTAGATTTTACTATGCTTATCATTTATCAAATCCTCTTTTTACCCTTTTTTCTGCTCAGCCTGAACTTTTGTTAGTTGAAAAATAGATGTTTCCTTCTACCTTCTTTAGATTAGTAGCCAATATGAAATATCTTGAAAGCTAGCATTATTTAGCTCTTAGAAAAGTTTCAGCTAGTATGCTCCAAAGAAAACATTGCACAGCCTTAATCTTCTTTTACCATAGCTGAAAACTACTACATACCTGGACACAGCTGCTGTAATTCTTGTAAAAATGTGCATGAAATAGGAGTTGACTTTTGAATTCTGAGTTCATATTTCTAGCTTTTCCTTCTTAGCTGACATTTAACTTTTATAAAGAAACTATAGGTTCTAATT
This sequence comes from Scalopus aquaticus, assembly GCA_004024925.1. Classification (NCBI taxonomy): domain Eukaryota; kingdom Metazoa; phylum Chordata; class Mammalia; order Eulipotyphla; family Talpidae; genus Scalopus; species Scalopus aquaticus. The sequence goes on from PVIJ01003290.1 coordinate 71,169, forward strand.
GTTTTTACTGAAACCTATGCAATCTTAATCCTACAACATTAAATTCACATATAGCCAATGTGATAAATCCTAACATTCAAAACAATATAAAATTTATTCAAGCTTCAAGTTGCTGACATGTAACATATATTTAATATAAACATTCAAGTTCCATTTCATAAGTAAGGATTATTATGAATTATTTCTCCAATTTAGTTTTAGAGAAAATGTGCAAATGACCACAAATTTAAAATCAATTATAGGCAAAACCTTATATAAACGATTATAACTTACATTTTCTATATTACAGTATCATATATATTAAACTACATATATAAACTATATATATTAAACTTACGTGAATTTATGTGTATATAAACATCTTAGGTTTTTTTATTTTATTTCAAATCTGTCTTTAATTAAAACATAATCAATTCATTAGAACATTTTAGTATTTTTCACAAAAACTTGTCAAGATAGTAATACTCAGCTAATATCAGATGCTTTAATTGAAAAATATATAAGTAAAGGTATTTTTTCTAATCTATATAACACAATTTTAATCCCTTCCACTCTGCTAAAAATAAAGGGATGGAAGAAGGTTGTAAAGAATATGATAATGCAGTAGGGTTTGCTTTTCTGTACCTAAACAAGTAGTTATGATAAATCAGATGATAAAAAGCTGTTAGCTGCTATACAGTAGTTACATTTGCCAATTTAATTTGTCAATCTAATGATAACTTGTGATAAGTTCTTTGTATAATTGTCATATGTATTTCATTAATTTATCGTACAGGATCAAAATATAATCCTGTGAAAAATTATTATAGACTTTCTAGGTTATATATGTTATAGTAAATGAAAATTGTCAATATATTCTTATTTGTTTTTATTTTACAGGTAATACTAATAGAATTCTTACCAAAATACCCCATTTTCCGACCTGACTGAGGAATTTTATTCAGTTACTTCTATGTTACCTGTCATTTCCTACCCTTAGTGCCTTGTAGATGATTTTGGAATGAAGATGGCCTCCTTTGCTGTGTTCAACTTATTCTTTATAATGGTAGAATATTCTCCTCACTCTTATTTGTGTTTAAGAAGAAAATTTGCACATCTTTTTTTGTTGTTGTTAAATGAGGCTTGTGTTTTGCACTCTCAATTTTTAAATACACACATGTATATGTATGTATGTATGTATATACATATGTGTGTATACACACATATATATGTATATATATTTATATAGTTGCCACTAAAGATTAAACATCAGTGCTGGTGTTTAAAAAACAAAAACTTGTTCTGAGCATGCTGCCTTATAATTTTCATACTCACTGTTTCTAAATATGCATCATTTTTCTAGGCAACTTCATGCTCTATAACCCTACTGGACACGTAAATAAGCTTTTGGTAGGTTTTAGAAAAGGTTTTACTCTTACCTGCTTTTAAAGGACATACAATTAATAGCACTGTTTTTGTCCTGCACTTTGCTATCACTTATGTTAGTAGATAAAGTATTTAAACTCCTAAAGATTTGTAAATATTATCTGTTTGCATAATGTAAAATGTGATATGCCATCGTTTACAGAATGTAATATTACTCATACTGTATTGCCAAAATTCTGCATAGATTTTAATATGAATGAAGTTTGCAAGCATCCTTATGAATGTATAGACTGTTAACATGCTGTTTTATGGCAAAACCATAAGAAGCATGTTAAATTTTTCAGGTGTAAGGGTAGGTTGCCCTTTGTAACAAGTGGATTAAAATTGAAATCATTGTCTGAATTAATCTGCATTGCACCTGAAATCAAGAACCTTATTTTTTTCCATTTAATTCAGTAATTCCATTTTGTCCTCCACTCTCACCCTGAAAAGAATTCATTAGTTATCTGACACATTTCACAGTCTCACTATCCTCATGTATTTCCCCTTATGTATCCTTTTCCCCCTCTGAAAATACACAATTATGACCTTTAAGGAATGTTTCAAGATTTTAGCTGTCTCTGGAGGTGTCTTAAACCCCCATGAAAGCCACAGCTAACACCTTTCTGGATATTCTAGTATTCTACTTTGGGAAAGAGAGAGAAGTAATTGAGAAACTGAACTTAAAGAATATATATATAGTGGCTGATTTACAATTGTTAAAATATTCACAGTCCTCTTTTGAGGATCTTTTTTTAAATATTTGGATATTATTAATGAGGAAAGACAGATATTTAGACAAAATTAGTTTATAAATTCACCACACATACAGCCTTTTCATTGATATGTGCATATTTCTCTTCACAATTAAAATGAGTGAGAACACCACATACTAATTCTTCTAGATTTTGAAATTTTAACATAATGAAAGCTTTATACGATGTTAATTCAATTGTAAATGTATACCTATACATAGGCATTATTTGTAGTTCATAGTACTAAAAATAAAAGTGTCTGGGACTGAATAATATTTTATTTATTACCTTACTCTTATTGTTGTTAGCAAACTTTTTTAAGCAAACATTCATCCCAGTGAGGAGAACAGTGATTTCTTCATACAAGGTCAAGCCTTTTAAAGACTCTTTTAAGCTTTACGACTAATTTGAAATTCACAGTTCTGAATCAGAAAAAGAAGAGGGAAAAAAGAGACATTATTTGATAAGTGACTATAATTGTTTGCACAAACACTTTTCCACCTCTCTCTGTAGAACCCTATTACCCACATGACACCCAGCCACCCAGAATCTCTAATTTTAAATATATTGTGTGTGCCTGCAAATATCATTTGTCTGCTGCAAAACTGAAGGTGTATTTTTATAGACAAGGTAGAAATCTCTGAAAATGCATACCAGATGTCTTGTTTTATAGCTAGGGTCAGGGCAAATTGTATTTGTGGTTCGTGTTCCAGCTAATATCACCAGATCTTTATGCTTCAAACTGTGACTGTTTAATACCAAAATTGATTTCCAGCATAATACAAAATTTATCATTGTCACTGGTAAAATAATTACTTCTACATGTCAACTATAAAATCTTTTTTTTCCTGTAAACGTAGAATTTGGCCATATGATGGTCATAGTAACTTTTTTGCTGTGTATAAATCACACTTGGTTTTGCTCAAGAACAGCAAAAAGTGATCAGTTGTTTCCATGAAACAAATACTGAGACACAGGAATAGAGTGTATATGATGGTTATAAAGTATAATTCAAGTTATGGTGGTATTTGTAATAAAAAACCGTTTGCCAGCTTGTGTAAACTTTATTTTAAAACCTACTCAGATTACTCTTAAATTGATCATTTTAATGTTCATTATGCTGGTTGACTCATCTTATTTTCTTGAATTACTCAGAAAATACCCAAATTTCTTTTCTTTTCTTGTATGGACTGCCTTTTCAAACTTTTTCTTTGGAAGGAGCTGTAGCAGTTGGGTATTTTGGAGTACTGTTGGGGGGTTGTTTTCAAGGAAATTGGCAGCAGTGAATGCTAAAATGGCAGAGCACACTGTGGTCATTAATCCCTCCCATCTATCCTCAGATATCATCAGATATCAAGTATCAAGAACATACTTGGATATTTTTATCAAGTTAGTAAAATAATTTTGTGAAAGTTATTTTTAGACTGAAGAAAGTCATTTTTAATTTCTTTGTTATGTAATATTCCTTTATGAAACCTGCTATGGCAATTTCCAGAGAAAATAATGTGTATTGAGCCAAAGTGTATAAATCTAACAAAGCTTTGAGGTCACAAGTTAAAGCTGTTCTTTCTCCAGCTTTTCTTATACATGTCCACCCCCATTACCCCTTTAAGTCCCTAAATTGTATATAAGATGAAATAATCTTTAATTTTTTCCAGCTACTTTTTGTTCCCTTGTTCCCCTCTGTTAATTTTAGGGGAAAAAATCATTGTAGTTGAACATTAGAAATAGATGGAGAAGTGCCTTGTCTATTTTGAACAAAGATAACATTTTATGTTGAAGGAAGCAGAATAGGTGAATTAGTAGATCATTAGATTTAAAACCTTTTCTAAGTGTAAAAATATTTCAATAGCATATTTCATTTCTTCTATTTCCGTATTTTCTGCCAATTATGTGATAATATTAATGACAAAATATTACAGAAAATATCAGTCACTTAAAAAAAACTAGTTCAATTCTAATGCTAGTAAACATGAGGTTTAGCATGGCTCTGGAAGAACAATATACCTTTGGTTGAAGCCCCACCAAAACCCACTTAAGTGTTTAATGCACTTGCTACTCATATTATGACCTATAAACACTAATGTCTGAGCAGTTAATCAAACTGTGTTAATATTTAGTATCTATCATTTTTAATGAAATATATTCTTGCTTTTTCATAATTTGAATTAAGTTCCACAACATATTTAAGCCCTTAAATAAGTAAGGTTTTGTCAAATGTGTAAAAACTTTAAAAAATCATTAGTATTTTATTTTGTTTACAAATAAACCTCCACTTAACAAAAAAATCATACCTTATTGCTTAAACATAAAGCCCCCAAAAAATACTTCATCAGAACTGACTATATTGATATAGGAGGATATAGAAATTACTACACCCAGTTAATTGGAGCAGTTTCACATTGTGAAAGTACTTTTTGCTAAATTGATAAGATCAGTTCATTGAAATTAAGCCCTTTTATGCCTATAAAACTCTGTTTTAAAAAAATCCATTTTACAACAGTTTTCAAATATTTCAGGTTCCTTTCAATGGTGAACTATTGGAAAATTTTCCATAGAAAAGGACTAGGTTTTATTAATAATCCCTGTTCATATAATACATGGACTAAAAGCAAGAATATACATATATATGTATATTTGTCCCAAATTTCCCATTCCTGATTCTGAGCCAGCCTTTTCATTTAGGTGATGGCAAGCTGAGGATATGCTCCATTTTCTGTGGATTTTTTCAGATTCGTACTATGTGAGGAAATGATCTAATACTGTGGGCTCCAGGCAAATCATTTAAATTACATGTCAGTCTTCATCTGCAAAATCTGGGGTTGAATCTAGAACTGGACAGAAAATTAAACATTCTGTAATGCTAGGAATCCTTAGGAAATTTTTACAGAATATCACAATCATTTTTCTCAGATCTGCTACCCTTGTGAAACTCTCACAGTGCCTTGCTCACAGTTAAAGTTTGATTTGCCGACTGTCTCCTAGCTGATGTGTGTTCATATCACACAGACTCAATAACACCTGATGCCTGCTAGACCTCAGCTCTTCCGTGGTGATAAAAGTGAATGTAGGACTGAGGTCTGTAGGTTTTGCCTAAATGGAATGCAGTTGGTATCTGGGCAAGAATTTTCGCTGTGACAACAGTGGAGATATGGAAGGATCTACTTTGACATTGATGTGAAAAGAATTTCATATCCTATCCAGCATCTGCTTCAGTGTCTTACTAAGATCCATACCCTCAAAAGGATCTGTTGGAACAAATTGATCAGATTAGATGGAAAGGAAAGAGGTATGGAATTCAAACCCAAGTCACTTCTGGTTTAATTCTTAGCCTCTGCTGCTTAATTCCTCTGTACCTCATGTCCTCATTGTGGAAGTGGGGACAATAATCTGGACCTACCTCACAGGTGAATTGAGGATTTTTTCATATATTAATGTGCTTTTGAAGTTGACTGAAAGATATACTGGATATCATAATTTTTTTAATTCCTAAATAGATTTCTTTAAATCTATGTTTTGTTTTCTTTCTCAGTCAAACCCTACAGAATGAATGTTGTAATTAATCTATGGTTTCAGTTGTAAAATTTGTTACCAATCCCCTATGTGTTAAACATGGTAATTGTGTTATATTAATACTTGATTTGGGGAGGAAAAGCAGGTGGATGTAAATCAGTGGTTCCCAACTTGGGGAAGATAAAGATAGTAGTGGGGGCATCCTTAACTTTTCAACATTTCAAAAAGTGTACTAGAAATCATACATTTAACCCACAACCTGCTGTGCAAGCCAACTAAGACATTGCATTTCCATGCATTCTGCCTGTATTTTTTCAATTCTGTTAACACTGGCTATCACAAACTGATCAGAAACTGTAAATGGCAGTTATGTTTTTGATTAATAAAAAATAAGAAAGCCTATTATTACATGCAATTTAGTAAATAAAATACTTGAAAACATGGGAAAGGAATAATAAAGGGATCTTTATGGTAAAAGTGTTGGGAGCCATTTTTACGAAAGAACTAGGATTATTTGATCCCGTCCACATGTTGCTTACTTAGTCCCTAAATAATGAAATGCTGGATCGTGTGTGTGTGTGTGTGTGTGTGTGTGTGTGTGTGTGTGTTTGGCTAGATTGAGCTATGTAACTTCAGATTAGAATTTGCCTTCAGTTTTTTTTCTGTTTCTGGATGACCTAGCTAATTTATTGGAGTGTGTATGTGTAATACACACAGAGAATTGCAAATGTGGAACGTTATATCATGTTCTAACACTGGAGTAAAAATTTTCCGAGTCTCAGAATAGTTTTGTGTATAAACTCAATATGAAGGCAATAATTTCTCGAATGTTCCTTTTATTCCTGCTTTTTGTTGTTTGCTTGCTTGCTTGCTTTTATCTTGGCTTAATTTTCCATTTTTCTAGTAAGCAATCAGTGTAAAATTGTTTTCATGCCTGGACTTTGAAACAAGTTACATATATTTGAAATTATATAATCTACAAGCTAGTTTGACATTCTTGAACTGACCACATGCAAATATGAGTCTTGGCTGCAAAAACAGGAAATACGGGTAGCTGGAAAGCAGATGGTGATCAAACCATCTGGTTGAAAAGCCTACGATTTCTACTTTTTGGCAGAGGATTCCTGTTGGGACAGCTTTACCAGAAAAGAATAAAAGTGGATATGTCCACTTAACCAAGAACTTTCGTGCATCTTGTATTCTTACATAGCCTGTGGAATGAATTCCTTTTTCTCCCTCAAGAGTGACTCCCTTGGAAGAACTCAATCTATATACAGCTGTGCCAAAATGAAGGATATCTGCCTCTCTGAAACTTTCACTGCTGCTTCTGTTGTTGTTCACTTGTTAGATATAAAGTTTTATTATCTCAGGATGCAAAATTACAATAAAGTGTAAATCTATGTTAATGAATTAAATTGTGTCTTCTTTGGTTCATCTTCCCTTCTTCCTAACCTTCCCTATTTTTTCATCTTTATGAGGTCATTACTTAAGGCTTCCTTTTAAAAAGCACATTGACCCTCCCTGCATTTGCTAATGTTATGTCTGACCCTGTAAGTAATTCATGCTGTATGTTAGCTTTGGGAGCCTTTGTTCTGCCCAATGTTTGGCTAAACAGGAATTTGTTTCTAAACAACTTTACATTTGCCCTGCATGCCTGTCTATAAGCTGCAAAATTACAGTACAGGTGGAGTTTCACCTTACTGAGCATAAATTACAGTGCGTAAAATATGGAAATCTGAAGCTACTTGAGAAAAATTTGACTTTTTTTTAATTTGACTTAAAAGTAGATTGTATAAGAAATTCAGGTGTTACCATCTACTGGATTTATTATTCAAGTTGATTAACGTGCAATAATAGTTTTTTTTGAAACTGATGCCAAATTTTTGCAAATTCAGCAAAACAGCAAAGTGCAACAGAAAACTGCTCAGTGTTTTCCTGGTATTTTGGTAATTGTTGAATATTTCAAAAGGTCTTTAAATTACATCATGTTTAAGCAGAGATGACACACTTAAACAGACAAGTTTCATAATGTTTTGTTTGAAAAATTCTTTTTTGAAACTTTATGGATGCAGCAAAAATCTATACTCTTTACTGAGAACTTCTTGGTTGTAGAAGATGTGCTATGTGGGAAATACTTCTACATTACATTTTTATATCATTGAGGACAGAATCCATATGTATTTAAATCTGCCATTACGTAATATTTAACACTTCAGGGAGCCTCCCTGGTGGCACATGGGTTAAAGACACAGCGCTTTCAAGCTATCTCCAGCCACTGCTGCGGGAGTTTGATCAGGCCAGGGAGCCAACCCACATGGTGAGGCAGACCTCTCCTGTCTCAGCTGCTGCTCCCCTCAATAGTGTATTTCAGTAGATCCGCCGGTTCTGCTTTCTGTCTCTGGTGAATCCTTTCACCCCTGCACCTCTGGCCTACACCCCAGTTCTTATATGCTTAATAAATAAATCTTTAAAAAATATATTTAACACTTCAATACTTCACTTACCTAATTGTTGAAAATTCTCTGGGGACTTCTACAATTCTCCAGTGACAATTGCCATAAATCTGAGTTATAGTCTCTTCTTTTACCTGAGTGTCATCTAGCAAAAATTAGAGCATTTTGAACCTGATTTTATCCATTTCATCCACAAAGTAGGAAGTTCGGTTAGATCAAAGTTGCAAACTCATCTATAGCCAATCCACAGACAGACGTTTCCTTTTGACCTGCGGGGCTTTTTCACACATTTGAATTAGCTACCGGCACTTTAAAATTAAGACTTCTCACGTCTCTTGAGAAAGTCCGCATGTGAACAATCAGCGAAAGCTGAGTAGCAACCCATCTCTTTTAGTGGAGCATTTATTCTGTTTTGTCATGGTCATTACTATTCCCTCTTTCCTCCTGAAACTCAGGTCATGTCGTTTTTCTTATGGTACAGTTAAAAAAGAAAGCCATTGTGTTGTCAATATTTTACCTTCGTTCTGTGAATAGTTGTTTTATGTATTTGAGTTCATCTGTGTTGGAACTATAAAGACTAATGACTGTTACAACTTCTGAATGAATTGTCCCCATGATCATTATATAGTACCCATCTTTGTCACTAATCGCCCTCTTCGTTTTTTGCCTCGAAGTCTAATTTTGGTATAAAAATAGCAGTTCCTGCTTTTTTCTGTGTATTACTGGCTTGAAATACCTTATCCCAGCCTTCCACTTTAAGTCTATGTCTGTCTTTAGATCTCTGAGTCACTTGTATATATGATAAAGGTGGACCATGCTCATCCACCCCGTCATTCTGTATCTTCTAATTGGTAAATTGAGACAATTTATGTTCGAGGTGGTTATTAATCTATGAGGCTATTCATAATCTATTCATTGCTATTCTTTCGAGGGTTTGTTGGTTGGTTTTTTGGGTGGATTTATCTTTCAATTGTTTCGTATTCCATGTGTTGCTATATGCCTTTTCATTTTGATGGTTTCCCTGGTGGTTTAGTTTCTTCATTTCTTTCTCTAAGTCTCTGTAGTCTAGATTTTTATTTTGTGGTTACCATGAGGATTGTAGCAAACTTTATCTAGTCTGTTGTGTGTGCTGGTATTAACACATTTAACTATGCAGTTTCTGTCTCTTCTCCCCTTTTAGTGTGTTGTTGTCTCATGTATTCTTGTTTGTACTTCTGATTTCTATTACTATTTATCACCTCCTATTTATTTCTCAAGGCTTTCTGCTCTTTTGTTACTTTCTTTTCTCGTAGAAGAACACTTTACAGCCTTTCTAGGGAGACTCTAGTGGTGGTCCACTCCATCTAGCCTTTGGGGTAAGTATTTCGCCATCATATGATAGTTTGCAGGGTGGTTTCTTGGCTGGTAGTTTTTATCCTTTAGAACTGTAATAGGTCATTCACTCTCCTAGCCATGAGAGTATCTGCTGAGCATTCTGAGTTCTTTTTTTTTTAATGTTTTTTAAATTTTTTTAAAGATTTATTTTATTTGTACATACAAGCTGGGGTACAGGCCAGAGGGGTGGGGCGGCGAGAGGGCTTACCAGAGACAGAGCGGGTAGCAGAACAGGCAGATCAGAAATACACTGCTGAGGGGAGCAGCGGGCGAGGCAGCAGAGGTCTGCCGCACCATGTGGGATTCTCCCTGACTGGGCGACGAACTCGCGTCACCGCTGCCGACAGCTCCACAGCGCAGCGCTTAACCGCTGCGCCACCGGGAGGCCCAATGTTTTTTTAATTTATTTATGAATACAAGCTGGGGTACAGGCCAGAGATGTGGAGCGGCGAGAGACAGAGTGGGGAGCAGCGCAAGCAGATCAACGGAAATACACTGCTGAGGGGAGCAGCGGGCGAGGCAGGAGAGGTCTGCCGCGCCATGTGGGAATCTCCCTGGCCGGGCGTCGAACTCGCGTCGCCTCTACCGACAGCTCCACAGCGCAGCGCTTAACCGCTGCGCCACCAGGGAGGCCCCATTCTGAGTTCTTTATCAATGACTTGATAATTTAACAATGATATGTATTTGTGTAAGTCATTTTGCGTTTAGAAATCTGGGTGTTTTCAGCTTCCTGGACATCCATGTTTAATTCTTTCCTTAGGTTTGGGAGTTCTCAGCTGTTATTTCTTTGAATAGGTTCTCTGTTCCCTTTTCCCTCCACCTTCTGGAATACCCATTATCCTTGTTTCCTCTTCTAGTGGAGGCTGATATTTCTGTAGAGTTTCTTCGTTTCCTAAATCTTATTTCTCTTCTTCCACTTATGCCATTAGTACATTTGTGTCTTCAGTTTCCAAAACTGTCTCTTCTGCCAGTTTAGGTCTACTTAATATGCTTTCCCTATTTATTGTCATTTTATTCAGTATCTTTTTTGTGTGTGTGTTTTAAATATCTTCAATTTCTGTAGTGAAGAACTTTTTTTTTGTTTGTTCCTGGCTCTCTTTTCTGAAATCCTGAACCCACCTGTCTGTATTTGAACTTCTAGGACCTCATTGAGTTTCTTTAGGACTGTAATTCTAAAGTATTTGTCAACTCCTTGAATTCTGTGTTCTTTTTATAGGTTCCTGGATTTCTGGGGGTTTTTGTTTTTGTTTTTTTGGCTTTTCCATTTTGTGTTCAGATGTTTCTAGGTATGTATTTTCCCTTATTTGCCATTTCTGGTTGGGGTGCTGTGGCTCTGCTTTTGTTTGCTCATCTGCTTCATTTAACTTGGGAGCAGGGGATGCTGAAGTCCAAGTATTTGGTCTCAGCCTTGGTGAAGGACAGTTATTCTAGGTACAGGCATTACCTGTCCTTATCCACAGATTCATGGAGCCCACCCCTGCTACTTACAGCAGGTCTCTCTTGTATCTCCCAATAGAGCAGGAGTAGCGGCTCTGCCACCCATGCTGCTCATGTTGTTTTTGGAGTCAAAGAGTTTGAGAGCCGGGTCCTTGGGTTCGCTTTGGGAAAGGTTGCACCAGCGCTCCCTTCAGCGGCGCGCGGCGAGTTTCTCCACGAGACAGAGACTCAGTTATACTTAAAGAACAGGTTTATTAGGGAAAGGGACAAGGAAGTAAAGGACACTTGCACAGACACAAGCGGGCAGGAAGAGCTGCTGCTTGTGGGAGCAGGTTAGGTTTTATCATCTTCTTTCTGTCGGGAGGGGCTAATCTTCGAGGATGGTTCCTGGTACTGGCTAACTAGAATTAGAAAGGAGACCCAGGATTCTACAATGGGCTCAATCTCCATATCTTTACCCCTGGACTGCAGTGTGGTTCCTACTTAAATGCTTTGTAACTTAGGCCCTGGCACCTAGGGATTGTGCTAATGGTTATGTTGATTCCTTGTAGCCCCACTTCCTTGTATGGGTCTGGTTCTAACCTTATTTTGAGTTAATTTTGAGTCATATCTCCTCCATCACTGCCACCAGCCAAATTCTCTAAGCTGAACAAATAGCCCAGTGACTGCGAGCCTGTATGTCTGCACTCCCCACTCAGTGAAAACATTTCCCATGCACAGCCCATCTGCCCACACAGCCTGTGCCAGTCCGCAGCTGTTCTGTCCTGACTGAACTCCCTTACCCCATCCCTGTTCTGCTCCCCACAGTGAGGCACCAACCTCAGAGTACAATAGCTCCTTCAGTCCCCCACTGCCAGTGATGAACTGGTGAAATTTCCTATGGGCAAAATTTAGTTTTTCCTGGTGGTACTTAGGGGAGAGAGATTTTCTAAACCTCCCCATTCTGCAATATTGTGGATATATCTCTGTTATTCAAATCAGACTACTAATTGTTTTTCTTACACTATGTTGAACTAAAATGATATGAATCTAAAAGAATGTTTAAAAAAAACTTATTTCAGAAATAGGTTAATCTCAACGTGTAAATACTGCCACTAGAAGTCAGTTTTTCTTTAATAGGACCTGTAGGGTGTGAAGCTGGCTCTAGGTATTACTTTTGCAACTGCCTTTTGCCATTAATGATTGTTCTGAGCTTCCTCTGGGAGAGTATGAGAAAGGACAGTCTGAGTGGTTTCCTTAAAAAAAATAAATACAGGGCCCCCTGGTGGCGAAACTGGTTAAGCGCAGCACTGTGGAGCTGTCGGTCTGCGTCTGCGACTTGAGTTCCATGCCTGGCCGGGGAGATTCCCACATGGCTCAGCAGACCTCTCCTGCCTCGCCCGCTGCTCCCCTCAGCAGTGTACTTCAGTAGATCTGCCTGTTCTGCTCCCCACTCTGTCTCTGGTGAACCCTCTCTCCGGCCCACACGTCTGGCCTGCACCCAAGCTTGTATGCAAAAATAAATAAATCTTTAAAATAAATAAATACAGCTAGACCACTACCTCACACCATGCACAAAAATCAATTCAAAATGAATAAGAGACTTGGACATAAGACCTGAACCCATAAAATATATAGAAGAAAACACAGGCAAAATAATACATGACATCCACCTTAGTAACATTTTTAGACGCATCCCCCAAAGCAAGGACAGTGAAGGAAAAAATAAAAAGCTGGGATTACATCAAACTAAAAAGCTTCTATACAGAAAAAAAAACCATTAATCAAAACAAATAAACAGCATACAGACTGGGAAAAAAATTTTTGCACTCCATACAACAGACAAGGGACTGATAACAAAAATCTACAAAGAACTCACACGACTCAACAAAAACAGCAAAAAATCCAGTCAAAAAAAAACGGGCAGAAGAACTTAAAAGACACTTCTTTAAAGAAATGCAAATGGCCAATAGGCATATGAAAAAATGTTCAACATCCCTCATAATCAGGGAAATGCAAATAAAAATCATGATGAGATACCACTTCACACCAGCAAGAATGGCACGTATTAAAAAAAAAACAGGAAACAACAAATGTTGGTGAGGATGTGGAGAAAAAGGAACTCTCCTACACTGCTGGTGGGAATGCAAACCGGTCCAATCACTGTAGAAAGCTGTATGGCGGTTCTTCAAATTGCTAAAAATGGAGCCGCCATACGACCCAGTAATACCACTTCTGGGAATCTACCCAAAGGACACAGAAACATTAATCCAAAAAGAGACATGCACCCGTATGTTTTTTGCAGCATTGTCTACAATAGCTAAAATATGGAAACAACCCAGATGCCCCAAAATAGATGATTGGATCAAGAAGATGTGGTATATATACACAATGGAATACTGTTCAGCATTCAGAAAAGATAAACATATGCAATTCGCAGCAATATGGATGGAGCTAGAAGGGATAATGCTCAACGAAATAAGCCAGAAAGAGAAATATATCGAATGGTTTCACGTCTAACTGGAATATAGGCGAACCAAACAAGAAAGAGACATCCAGCAAGGGAGGGGGAGAATAAGGGCTCAAAAAGGGGTAGAAAAGAGCACAAGGGACTATGGTGATGGTTCACGGGTGAATTGGTGGTGGGTAACCTATGGGCAATACACAATAATGTAAAAAAATATGAATAATAATTTTTTAAATTAAATTAAATAAATAAATAAATACAGGGGCCTCCCTGGTGGCGCAACGGGTTAAATGCAGCACTATGAAGCTTTCCAGAGCCACTGCAGCACAAGTTCGATACCCGGCCAGGGAGCTTCTCACATGGTGCAGCAGACCTCTCCTGCCTCGCCCGCTGTTCTGCTCAGCAGTGTACTTCAGTTAATGTGCCTGTTCTGCTCCCCACTCTGTCTCTGGTGAATTCTCTTACCACCCCACACCTCTGGCCTACACCCCAGCTTGTATGCATAAATAATTTTTTTAAAAATAAATAAATAAATACAGACCTGCGTTAGGTTCTGATGGATGAAAAGTATTGTCATTAAGATAAATTGATCTTTATTATAAAAATACTTTCTCCCATTAGAAAATATAAGAACTAGAAGTGTGAAGAAAAAATTAAGATCTCCCAAAATCCAACCATCTACTGTCATTTTAGTGTCATTGGATTATGTAACATTTTATGTGGATTGTACATTTTTGAAAGAATAATTTAATTATATTGTATGTTGCTTTTACACTTACATATTTTCCCGTATCAGTTTATAATCTTTGAAATTAAATCATGGTTATGTAGCACTACAATATTTGAACTAACCATAATTAATCATTTCCCATTTTTTGGTATTTAGTCTGTTTTCGGTATTTTACTATTATAAGGACTTCGAGAATATTTTATACATAAATAAAATATTTAAAATAAAATATTTACTGCATCTGATAATTTACTTTGGATAAATTCCCACAATTTGAATATTGGGTGAAAAGATACAGTCTTTGTGGTTCTAGATATCTACTGCAAAGTTGCTCTAAGAGGCATGAGACCTATGACATCCAGAAACTGAGTACTTCTGTCTTCCTCTTGATAGATGAGGAAAATTAAGAGTAGGAAATTATAGTCATTACTTGAAGGTGCTGATTCGGGTGGATTGGCAAATATTGGAAGGATCAAAGTGGCATCCCCAGCATTTAAGGAGAGAACAAAGGGCCCTTGCTGCTCCAGTGGGGGGCATATGGAACTACATCATAGCTCAGCCCTGTAGAGCGGTCCCTAAAAGTCAGTATTGACTGCCTGATACCCTGAAGGAAACTACCAGCTCTCAAATTCTATGATTTACAAAGCTCAGTAGGAAGTACCGACAAATATCATTCATGTCAGGCCTTATCCCCCCTCTGTCTTTCAGCAGTGAGACAGGAAGGCATCATGCTTGTTCCCCTCCAGACATCAGGGAGTGGCTTCAATGGTCGTGTCCCCTACTGCTTCCTTTGATGACTTTTTAAAATTTGACTTTATAAAAGAGACCCTCTCCTCACTTATTATTTGCTATATTCTGTGTACCTTTTTTTTTAATAGAATTTTTTTAAGATTTTTTTATTTTTTATTTTTTTTATTTATACAAACAAGCTGGGGTACATACAAGCTTGTATACATACAAGGCCAGAGGTGTGGGGCGGCGAGAGGGCTCACCAGACACAGAGTGGGGAGCAGAACAGGCAGATCAGAAATACACTGCTGAGGGGAGCAGCGGGCGAGGCAGGAGAGGTCTGCTGCACCATGTGGGATTCTCCCTGGCCGGGCGTTGAACTCGCGTCGCCGCTGCCGACAGCTCCACAGCGCAGCGCTTAACCGCTGCGCCACCGGGGAGGCCTATTCTGTGTACCTTTGCAGTTATTTATCCCTCCCCTAAGATGACTGCCTCTTACTTAATGTGCCAGTTCTGGGGAGGCAGCCATGATTCCAAGAAAGAAGCACTGAATGGATGAGTGAATAAACTAATTCCTTCACGAGGATTGTCCACGGCTGCTTATGTTAAACGGGTTCGCTATTAAAAACCCCATCACATTATAACAGGAATATAGGGGAACCAAATAAGAAAGTGACATTCAACGAGGGAGGGGGAAGATAAAGGCTTAAAACAGGGGAGAAAAGAACACAAGGGACTATGGTGACGGTTCACGGGTGAATCGGTGGTGGGTAACCTACGGGGACTACACAATAATGTAAAAGATATGAATAATAAAAAAATTAAAACTCCATCATGGTAGAAGCAGTGGGTCCTTTCTCAGTTCTTTTTATTTAGGGGCACTCCTCGGGTTCATTTGGCATTCTTTCTATACCTGCCACATGCTTTGCCCTTGCCTTGCCACAGCATGTGTTCCCTACCTCTGATGGGTTCATTTCTAAGAGGGTCATTAATTCATCCTTTCATTTATTCAATCATTATTTAGGGAGCACTGAATATGTGCCAGGTATAGTGTTAAGTAATTTTTCTACAGTTTTGTTTCCCCAGAACCTAAGTTCTTAACCACTATGCTATTCTGACATCACTTACTACCTATGAGTATACACATATAGACATTTCTATACTTCACATAAACACAAGATACAATATATTATAGTAAATAGAAAACTATTTCCTGAGACCAACTTTGTATTTTGCTTTTGGTGTGTGACTTTTTGTTAATGTTTTAAGCAGTTTGGAGTATAAATGGATTAGGTAAAGGGCAGCAGCAAAGCCAATTAACAAACAGAACTCTGAGCTAGCTAAGACTCCAGTTCTCATTTCTGTTTTTTATTTGTCTTTCTGCTTGGCCTTTATCTCTGTATCAACATTGACTTTTTTTTTAAAGATTAATTTTATTTTTTGCATACAAGCTGGGGTGCAGGCCAGAGGTGTGAGGCGATGAAAGGGTTCACCAGAGACAGAGTGGGGCGCAGAACAGGCAGATGAACCTAAATACACTGCTGAGGGGAGCAGCAGACAGGCAGGAGAGGTCTGCTGCGCCATGTGGGATTCTCCCTGGCTGGGCATCAAACTCGTGCTGCAGCCACCTACAGCTCCACAGCGCTGCGCTAACCTCCCACCAGGGAGGCCCTTAACATTGACTTTTGTTCATCTCTCTCTGAACTTTTGTGGCTCAAAGTACTGGAAACAGTCAACAAAAAATTCTGTGCTGGTGGGCCTCCCTGGTGGCGCAGCGGTTAAGTGCTGCGCTGTGGAGCTGTCGGCAGCAGCGATGCGAGTTCAATGCCCGGCCGGGGAGAATCCCACATGGTGCGGCAGACCTCTCCTGCCTCGCCCGCTGCTCCCCTCAGCAGTGTATTTCTGATCTGCCTGTTCTGCTCTCCACTCTGTCTCTGGTGAAGCCTCTCACTGCTCCACACCTCTGGCCTGTACCCCAGCTGTATGTATAAATAAATAAAAATCTAAAAAAAAAAATTCTGTGCTGGCACATGAGAATAGGAACGCAGCTGACTGCCGGACATCTGGATCGGGTTAGTGCTGGCTGGGCCCCTAAGACTAATGAGCTTTGGCATATCCCAGGTGTCAAAGCAGAATTAAGTTTCAATTGGGAGGAATGAGTTAAAAGGAATGATTAAAAGATAGCAGAACTCTATACCATACCTTTAGGGTTTGACCATTCAGAGCAGATCTATGCTGACTCTAAAAGTTGTAGTGAAGAGATAATATGGGGTCAAGATCTATCATTAAGAAGAGTGCAAGGGAGAAATGTGTGTTGTTGGCTCTGAACAAGTCAGTGAGAGTGTTGTCCAAAGACTGTCCTCCATCTCCTCCTCCCATCAGTAATGGCTGACAGAGATAATTTAGACTCATATTTGTCTAGTTATTTAATAGAAAACATAGTCATGGGATATACCTTATAAAGAGATTTCATGGCTTTGGCATTGTTCTCTTGGGGACATGATTTCTGATTTATAAAAATAGAGTTCCTTAATAAATGCCAGTGACCAAGAATGTCACCAGCAAGGCAGGGAAGGGATGCTAGTATTAAATTCTCCCATAAAAACAACTGATAGGGAGAAATAATGAGTTCCTGGTGGAACCCAGATGTGTTAGACAAAGTTGAAAATCCAACAGAAGCAGAGAGAAAGTAAAAATGACAGGGGAAGGGAGGAGAGTAAATCATCAATCAGGAATTCTCCCCTCCCCCACCCACAAAGCCAGCCCATTTCGCCCCGAAAAAGAAAAGAAGGGAAAGTTTGGAGGCCACGGAGAATCTCAAGACATCTGAAAACTTCAGAAAGTGACAGGTAGGCAAATGGGGGCATCAGGGCAGCACAGCGCTGGGTGTGAGCCCCTTTGGTGTGCACTCCCCTTCCCTGCCCCCTCCGTTTCCGGAAGACCTGCGGGAATAAGCACATTTCTGAAAGCTTATTAGGAGACATCTCTGGCGCCACCTAGCGATCAAAACAAAATCACCTACCACCTACACGAGAAACCAGGAGGCTGTGTCTGAGGTTATTCCAGGAGGGACAAAGCAATTAACGCCGCAGCACCTACCAGCAGGAGGGACATCAGGTGGAGCCTTGTAGTGTTGCAGAATGGTGACACGGGAAAGACCAAGCGACACTCAGGAACACGGTAAACGCAGGAAATTTATTATGCTGGTGGGCCCAGGAGAAACTGGCCTGCCCAAGAGAGGGTCACTTCTGAAAACCTGGACCCTTAACAAAGGGATCAGGGAGCTTTTATACAAGGTAGCTTCCGCAGGACTTTTGGTGGGTTTCAGGGAAGGATGACCTCAGTGGGGGAGGCCACTTACAGGCCGGGGTCTTATCAGTGATTTATGGACAGGAGTCTTATCAGCAAGTGTCACGCACATCCTTAGTATTCAGAGCTGTGTTTTCCTGTTTTCCCAGTTCAGTAGGGCTGATCCCTACATTGGGAGCCTCCAGATACCCCAAGCCCTCAGGTGGAAGGAGGCCTCAGGAGCCCCCACACTTGCCCAACTACCCCAGGGAACCAAAAAAAGGGCTGACACTCCCACACTCACATCTGCAGTGGAGAATATCAGAAACTGTTGGACACACCACAGTTTATGCCTCACCTCTTAGTGCGAGTTTTTTATCCTCCCTCAATACACCATAAGGAAGATAGCAGACCCCAGGAAGACTATCCTACCCAGCCTTACGGCGCTGACAGACTGAAATGACAATGACTAGCTCACTGGGAGCCATCAGAGGTCTGAGAAGCAATTCTCCCCCCCACCTCTATGTATGTTTGTTTGCTTGTTTATTGGTCATCGGGTTGGCTGTTGTGCCTTTCCGTCTTTACTACTTCTGTTTTCTGTTCCCTCTAGTTTTTTCCTTTTTCCCCTTTAATATTATTATTACTGTTTTCTCTTTCTGTTACTTCCCCTCCTTCTCCTCCTCCTCCTCCTCTTTCCTCTTCCCCTATCTTGCCCCTTTCTTTCTTCTCCCACCTTCCTTCCTTTTACATTTCCATATCATCCTCTTCTTTCCTCTTATCTCTTCTTTCACTCCTATTTTCGTTTGATCCCTGTATTTTTCTAAGACACATCTAGAGGGACCTAGCATCTCAACAGAGAAGTACATCCCATTCAGCCTGCAAGCACCACTCAGTGGACTTGGCCTCAGCATGTGTCTGGAGGTGCAGTGCTCCACACAAAACTCTTGACTACCACAGACTGAGACATTAGATCCTATCCTACATAGTGGGGGCCAAAAAAGCAGGGGCTCCTGGAGCAAATCGCAGCTCAAAACAACATCTACCACAATAGAAGAGTGCCCAGACATGCAGGAACCCCACCCCAACTCCCAAGTCCAGTAGCCCCCAACGCCCTGGGAAGAGCGACATGAAGTACCATCTGTCTAGAGCAGAGGTACAGCTGAAGACAATGGAGGGAGAAAATACAAAAACCCCACCTACATCTCTACTCACCAGCCACAGCGGCTCAGACACCAGGCATACACATCTATGCCTCAGCAAGAGAAACCAGAAGTCATGCCACAGCATCAGTGTTATGGGGTACTACGAACAGAGCAAAACTGACGGCAAACAATAGAAAGAAAGAAAAATACAAGCAATCAAAATGGCCCTTCTGGAAACAATATACCACAGAAAGAAAATCAACCTCCAGAGCCCAATAATATGAGCATAGCAGAATATCTTTGCCTGGCAGAAAAAAATTCAGAGTTGTCATAATGAAAACGCTTAAAGAATTAAGAGGAAATGTAGAAAGGGAAAAATATATAAACAATGAACTGAGGAATGAGAATGAATCCCTAAAGAAGAAATTGAAGTAAGGGGAGGATATCCAAAGATTAGTAGAGGAGCTCAAGAATTCTGGAAAAAGTCATGAAAATAGAATAGAAGAACTGGAAGAACGAATCAGTACTCTCGAAATACAGACATAAAAGAACCAAAATAGAAAAGGAGAGAAAAGTACAAAGGAAAAAGAATGAAGAAACACTTTGAGAACTATCTGACACCATGAGGAAAGGAAATATAAGAGTCGTAGTGTTGGGGGGGAAAAAGGACGTCTGCAACAAACTCCACAGGAAGGTTTATGGACCCCCACCTCAAGCCAGAGAGATCCAAGACCCCTAGGGGTACGAATCCCAGAATTCCATCATCATCCAGAAGAGAGGATTACCGGAAACCGAGGGGTGGAGTTAAGCAGACATGTTGGCTATGTAACGAGGGCTTTTGACCTTGGGGGTCTCTTGCTTCTCACCGGGCTACAGCGTGCCATTGGGGGTTTCCAGCTCTTTGGATCTGGTAGGACGTATTTGGAGATTTATCTCTCTCTCTCACTTTCTCTTTTGTCCCCGAGTTATTCATTTTTTTATTTCCCTTCCTTTTGTAAATAAACCCTTTTATTAACCTTTTTGTGAGTGCCTGCAATTGTTCTTATTATAAGTGCTTTTAAGCGCACGGGTGAGAACCCACAGTCAGGCACCCCATCGTATATCGGGGTTGCTCTGTAACAGTAGAAATCTCAGAAGGTGAGGAGAGAGAGAGACCAAGGAACCGAGAAACTATTCAAGGAGATAATCAGAGAGAACTTCCCAAACATGAAGAAGGAAATGAAAATAGATATACAGGAAGCCAGAAGAACACCAAATCACCACAATGAAAGGAAAACTACAGCAAGACACAGAGTAGTAAAGTTTCCAAGAGTCCAAGACAAGGAAAAAATAATGAAAACAATGAGGTAACCTATAAAGGAAAACCAATCTGGCTGACATCAGACTTCTCTGAAGAAACACTACAGGCAAGAAGAGAATGGACTGACATATTTAACACACTCCAGGCCAACAAAGTCAACCAAGAATACTTTACCCCGCAAAACTCTTCTTCCTATATGGAGGAAAAGTAAAAACCTTCTCAGACAAACAGAATCTCCAGAAATTTATTACTACTGAACACCCACTCCAAAAAAAAAAAAAAAAAACCAAAACTACAAGAAGCCCTAAAGCCAAAACCAACAGAGGAATGAATAGGAAGAACAGAATAAGGTAAGGAATAAAATCGCAAAAAGGTAAACAAAATGGCAAATATGGATGCCAGTGTATCAATATTAACTTTAAATGTAAATGGACTAAACTCATCAATAAAAAGACACAGAGTAGCAGGCTGGATTAAAAAACAGAACCCAACCTTCTGCTGTCTACAGGAAGCACATTTAACTACAAAAGATAAACATAGATTTAAAGTAAAAGGCTGGAAAACAATCCTACAAGCAAATGGATCAAAAAAGAAGGCAGGAACAGCTATACTTATATCAGATAAAATAGACTTCAAACTAAAAAAGGTAAAAAGAGACATAGACGGTCACTATGTTATGATTAAGGGGACAATACATCAGGAAGACATAACATTCATCAACATATACTCACCAAATGAAGGAGCACCAAAATATATCAGACAATTATTATCAGCCCTGAAAACAGACATTAGAGAAAATACACAGGAGTGCAGGTTTCCTTTTGAATTAGTCTTTCTGTGTCCATGGGGTAGTTCCTAGGAGTGGAATCCCTGCATCATATGGTTGATGCATTTTCAGTAATTTGAAGATCCTCCACACAACTTTCCATAGCGACTGGACCAGTTTGCATTCCCACCATCAGTGCAGGAGGGTTCCCTTTTATCCACATCCTTGCCAGCACTTGTTGTTTCCAGGTTTTTTGATACAGGCCATTCTTACAGGTGTGAGGTGGTATCTCATTGTGGTTTTGATTTGCATTTCCCTGATTACAAGTGATGTTGAACATATTTTCATATATTTGTTGGCCATTTACATCTCTTTAGAGAAATGTCTTTTTAGGTCTTCTGCCCATTTTTTGATTGGGTTGATTTTTTGTTGTTGTTGAGTTGTATAAGCTCTTTATACATCGTCGATATTAGTCCCTTATCAGTTGTATGGTGTGCAAATACTTTCTCCCATTCAGTGGGGTGTCTCTTCATTTTGGTTACTCTTCCACGTCTTTTGGTTGGATTCTGGAATGTTGTTCTCTCCTTGTATTGACATATTGTCTTGATGTGTCAAAGCACTACGTATTGTATTTTTCTATCTGCCCATTTTACTGCTTTTGAAGTCCCTATTTTTTGAAACATGACTGTAGCAGCAGTTTAGAGATTTTCAGTAGTTATACTTTTTTCTTTCCAGCAGGTGGCGCTGTTTCCTAATTTTTCACTCTTCCCACCTTTTTTCTATATGAGACAACTATTTTTTATACATATATTCAAATATGTATGGGGGGGAAAGACAGATGATTACAATATATACACTTTCCTTCCTAAGTGAAAGCATTAACTGCAGTTATATTTAATATACAGTGAACATGCCATGTGTCTTCCCAAAGCCAACAAAATCCTGATTTTCTGTACTTCCCAGGTGATGCAGCAGAAGGCAAACAAATATCAAAACTAGTTGTGATCATATTTCACTAATAAAATTAGCTAAATAACAATACTACAAAGTTTGAACAATGATGAATATCCAATTATATTTGCTCTGCTAAAATATATCTTTAGGTTAATACCAGAAGAGCTTTGCTAATACTTTCAATTAAATATTCTTATCTGATGATTTATCCATTAAGCGGAAATATACACAAAAGTTATTTCAAACCAGAAAAAAGGGGGTGATTTTTACCCTTGCCCTGTAAAAATTTATTTTTAAAAATTCATTTCAAGTAATTCCATATTTGGTGCTCTATAACCACTTTCTACTTTATGAAGACTATTTAGAAAGGCAGGAAAGAATATAAAATGTTTTAAGGGTCATCATCAAAATAACTAAATGGAGTTTAAATTTACTTTTGAATACATTCTGTACTACCCAGGTTGCATACTAATTAATTACATTTTCTGAGATTCCTGTAATATTAAAGCCTGAATCTTAATAAAACAGAAAAACTGACTTATATTTTAAAATCAGGACCCCTCCCCCTGCAGAGCTCTGTCAAATATTTTAAGTAGAGAATCAGCTTGCTTTAAGGGTTGATGTAATATTTGCTAAAACAATCTATAGTAATTCTTCAAACTTTTAAGGACCAACTCCAAATTCAATATTAAGTGAATTTATTCACCCGGAGCTTGCACAGACAATGGAAGGAAAAAAACGTCAGTGCAAGTAGAACCACACATTATGTTTGCTAGAACTCAACAGTGAGAGACCTGTGAGGTACCCTTGAGGAGGCCAACAATGGCAGCCATTATCTTTTTTTTTATATATATATACATACAAGTTGGGGTACAGGCCAGAAGCGTGGGGCAGCGAGAGGGTTCACCAGAGACAGAGCGGGGAGCAGAACAGGCAGATCAGAAATACACTGCTGAGGGGAGCAGCGGGCGAGGCAGGAGAGGTCTGCCGTGCCATGTGGGATTCTCCCCGGCCGGGCGTCAAACTTGCGTCGCCGCTGCCAACAGCTCCACAGTGCAGCGCTTAACCGCTGCGCCACCGGGGAGGCCCGGCAGCCATTATCTTGATTTGTACTTCAATTTTGCTCATTTCATCGCAGACTTGCCTGGCACCTTTCACCCACTTTCCTATGGGTCCCCACCAGAAGGTGCCTTAGACTTGTGGCAAGTTTTGGGTGTCTCAACAGCCCTGCTTTGGGCCAACCCTGTTTGGCTGAACATTTACCCATGAGGGGATGGGTAACATTGGGTGTTTTATTCAGGTGATTCTTTCTTCTTCTCTTTTGTCTCTACGCACTCTAATGCTGTTAAAGTTCTTTCACATGAAGCATGCTTCATCTTTGTGCACATGAATGGCCAAAACTCTTTAGAGCTTGCAGGCTTGGGTTCCCAGGGTACCCCTCGAACACATGTGCTAATATTATGAGGTGAGTTTTGGTGAAGCACCTAAGGATGGGGAGATGGTTGCTAGGAGAACCAACCGTGTCATTAAAGGGAAAGAAAATCCAGTCCCAGTCCCAGACCTCCAGGGAGAAGTGAGGGGCTGAGGTTGAGTTTTTGTCAGTGGCCAATAATTTAAGGAATTGTGTCTAAGCAATAAAGCCCATGGAGCCCCAAAAGGGAGGGAATTCAGAGCGCTTCCAGCACTGTAAACTTGTGGAAATTTGAGAAGAGTGGGGTGCCCAGAGATGCCATGAAAGTTTGTGCCCTTTCCCCAGGCCTTGCTTGCCCCTTACGTGTCTTCTATGCAGCTGTTCTGGGGTTTCAATCAGTGATTGGATGAATCAACATGGTTCCAGATTTCTGTGAGCTACTCAGGCAAATACATCATCCAACCTGAGGAGGGGCCCTGAGAACCTCTGACCTATAGCCAGTCAGTCAGAAGCACAGGGCTTGTGACCTCTGCTAAAGGGAAGAGCAGTCTTGCGAGACTGAACCCTTCACCTGTGGAATCTGATGTTATTTCTAGGTAAATAGATATTAAGAATTAACTTGTCAGAATTAAGAATGTCATAATTAAGCAGAACTGAGTTGAAGTCTTAGATATCCTTCTGGTGCTTGTTGGAGTGGGAAAGCAGCCATAATCCTTGTGAGTGTCTGCAGGGCATGTACACAGCCAGCTAGAACCATTCTCTTTCCTTTGGAGCCAAATGGGGAAGAACGGGGAAGATAGCGAGAATCCCAGGCAGTGACACCTTGGAGCACAGTAAGGCACAATTGAAGCAGCACGAGAGCTGGATTCCAGTCATGTGCAACTATAAGTTTACCTCAGTCTGATGGATCCACATTTGAACACCCTTGCTTTCCATCAGCCCCTTTTGTTTTGTTTTGTAGTGACAAAGTAATCATCACAAAACAGATGTTAAAAGCAATGTAGGGCCTCACTGATGGTGTAAGGGGTTAAGTCTCAGCAATATGAAGCTATCTGCGGCCACTGCAGCACGACTTTGATCCCTGACCAGGCAGCTGACCCACATGGCGCAGCAAACCTCTCCTGCCTCACCCGCTGCTCCCCTCAGCAGTGTATTTCAGTCAATCCGCCTGTTCTGCTCCCCACTCTGTCTCTGGTGAATCCTCTCACCCCCCACAGCTCTGGCCTACACCCAGCTTGTATGCATAAATAAATAAATCTTTAAAAAAAAAAAAAGCAAGGTAACTGTAGGGTAAGTGAAAAAATGATCAGGATTTTCCGCTCCCCCCCCCCGCCATTGGATTTAATGATGGACCCCTGCGGTCCTGCATACGTGCCTGATGGCGGCACCTGGAGTAGGGTGTGGGCGTGCGTGAGTGGGCGCACCTGGGCCTGGAGAGACAGCATATAAAGGTGGCGTCACAGAGGATGTGGGAGAAGAATAAGAGTAGCAGCAGAAGCAGCAGCAGGAGAGCACAGAGCATGGCGGCAGAGGAACCTTCGAAGCAGCAGCAGAGAGACCACGGGGCGACGCCAGAGAGCCCAGAGAAAGTGAAGATTTGCTGGGGGGCCTCCTAGCCCCTCGGGCCCCTTGCCTGCCCTGTACCTGGTCGCCTCACTACAAAAGATCATTAAAAGCCTAAAAAGCCACCGAGGGCTCCAGAATTACTCCTTACCTGTCTGCCCAGCTCCATAGAGAACCTGCCCTGTGCGCTCCCTGTCACTACAAGCCCCTACCTCTCTGATCTGGGAAGTATAAGGTTAGGGCCAAGGGGCGGGAGTGAAAAGAAAATTTTCCTATCTTCCTTCAAGCTGCTCAATTTTGTTTAAGGAACCAGATTTGAGTCGCAACCAACCCCCCACTCAGTGGAGTGGGAGGAATTATTTGCAGTATCTTTTAGCACCTGGGAAACCAAAGCTTGTGAGACACTGAAATCCTTAATCATTCATTACTGTCCATTAATTCATGGCTAGAAATATATTAATATTAGTGCCAAAAGGTGATCCCATATTGTAACCGATGCCTGAGGCCAAAGTCTGTTATAGATGGTGCCCCCTGGAGGGGGGTGCTGGTGAGGATGGATGGCCCCAGGGAAAATGCTAAAAAGTATCTCCAGTTTGGGGTGGAGACTCTGGTAAGAAATATAAGGGGCAGCAGAAGGAGCCGAGTGAGCATTCAGCCGCCAGGATACAGAGTTCCGGATTGAGCGGGGTTTTTTGATCTTTAGTGACTTTGGGGTCAGCGACTTTGGCCCCTTCTGCGCCGATCTTTGGGAGGAAAAGTTCCGGAGGCTTTGCAAGTAGCCAAGAGGCTGAAACTGTTCCTGGTTTTGCTGCTGTTGCAGCCGAGGAGAGAAAGCGAAGACCAGGAACGGGCATCTTGCTAAATAAAATGCGTGAGTTTGGCTGCTGCAGCTGCTGTTTTGAGTGTCACTCGTCTGGTGCTGTGCTGGGGCACCGCGGCAGCTCCGGGAGCATCTCCTGTTGTGTCTTCTGTTGTCCTCGTGAGTTGGAACCTGGCTACAGTCTGGCTGCCGCGTGCGCCCGCACTCGCCAGCAGAGGCAGAAAGGCGCCATCTTGGGCACATGGCCTTTTCAGGAGAGGAGCTCGTGTCCTCAGTGGTGGGAAGATGCCGTCTTAGCTGCTTTTTGTCTTTGGCTTTGTTTTTTTTTTTAAAGATTTATTTATTTATGCATACAGGAGCTGGGGTGTAAGTCAGAGGTGGGGGGAGTGGCTGGGGGAGAGGATTCACCAGAGAGAGTGGGGAGCAGGACAGGCAGATTGAAACACACTGCTGAGGGGTGTGGGTCTGCTAGAATCCAAAAGCTGCTTAAGTTCCCATCTGGCTATACAGTTCAGACTTCTCGATACAAAGCTCATTAGGCCAAGTCAAAGTCAACTAATCAACCATTGACACTGCATAGGTACCTCTTAAGTTAAACGAGAGCAGGATGCTTAAATATTCTAGGACATGAGTATACATTATGAGGCATGACCAGGAACCCCCGGGGAGCCATTGACTGACGTATAACTTTACGTCCCAGAGAATTTCAGCGGAATGCCTTGTCAACAAGACTGGTGCCTAGAGTGAAGGCCAGGTTATGAAACTTCAAACTGTAGGCCATAAAACTGGGCTATAAATTTAATTTGGATTCACAGACTCCTCTCCCCAAAAGTTTAGATAAACATACATTCCTTCCTCCTAATTATTTTCTCCTTATCCTCTTCCCCTGAGAAACTGACTCTGTAAAAAAAACTCTCACTAAATAAAAAGGCCAGGTTCTGCCTTCTCGGCAGTACCTTGCCACAACAGTTTGCTCCATGACGCCCGTGTATCGGTGTGGTGTTGCCCGACGCAACAGAGGGGAGCATCGGGCAAGACAGGAGAAGTGTGCTGTGCCATATGGGAAGCTCCCTGGCAGGGGAGCGAACTCCTGCTGCAGTGGCTCGAGAGAGCTTCATCGTGCTGAGACTTAACCCCTTGTGGCACCAGAGAGGCCCTTAGCTGCTTTTTGTTTGGGACTTAAAAAGACTGGACACTGCTTCAGGTGAGGTAAACGGCCATTTTTGGCTTCAGTGATTCTTTGTTGTTCCTGGTTTGTTAAATAAATCCCATTGTTGTTGTTCCCAGAGCCTGAGTAGTCTTGCAATTGTACGCATTGGTGAAGAACTCAGGCCGTGACCGGTAAACTATTTGGGCAGTATTCTTGGCTGGTTTTAGTGCTCTTCCTGCCCTGACCCCTTCACTTTCAACTCTATTGCAAGCCTGGAAGATCCATCTTAACTAGAGGTGTCTCATTTTCAAAGTAGTTTCAAGTTCACTGCATTTGTCTTCCTGTTGTTTTGTAATTGGATTAGTAAGCATTCCCCTGCATCTGCTTTGAATTGAGATAAAATGTAATCCACACACGGAGAAGACGTATTTAAAAAAAAAAAACACTCCAAGTTTCTCTCTGCTGCCCTGGTCCTGCTCCAACCTTTTGTCCTTCCTCTCGTCACTCACCCCAGTCTCCTGATGAATCAGGCCCGGGGAGCCTGGAGACTCCTGGAGGCTCTGTCTCAGTCTTATCTCAGCAAGGAAAGAATTCAACATGGAGACCAGAGTTAGGCAGCAAAGCAAGAGATTTTTTTTAAAGATTTATTTATTTATGCATACAAGCTGGGGTATAGGCCAGTGGTGGGGGGTGGTGAGAGGATTCACCAGAGACAGAGTGGGGAGCAGAACAGGCAGATCGACTGAAGCACACTGCTGAGGGGAGCAGTGGGTGACACAGGAGAGGTCTGCTGTGCCGTGTGGGAAGCTCCCTGGCCGGGGATTGAACTCGTGCTGCAGTGGCTCTGGGTAGCTTCATAGTGCTGAGACTTAACCCGTTACACCACCAGAGAGGCCCCAACTGATTGTTCTTTATTCATGTTGATAAATGGTCATGGGGCATCTGGTTTTGGGGGACTTGGGGCACTCTGTTCTTAACTGACTATCTGTACCCATTTCTAACTTCCTCACTCAATCCCGTCTTCAGATTAGTGTCCCTAAGGAAAAGTGCATGATGACTGTTCTGACTGCTTCCTGCTGAGTGGGGGCAAAGGATGCAGCAAGCAAGGATGACACCCAGAAGGGGGTTTATCCACAGGGCCCCGATAGAAATCAGTGAGGACGGTTGTGCCTGGGTCTATCTGCAGCTTAACTGCGTGTAACTTGGAAGAGACAAATCTCACAAGGAGGTTAAAGAGACACAGGCCAGAGAGGAGAAGCAGCAAGACTGCTAGCAAGGGGCCCTGGAACGGAAGGAAGCAAGCGGTGGAGGGGATCCACCCCTTGACCTGACCTCAGAGTTGGGCGGCAGGTGTTCCCTTAAGGCTGTGAAGCCGCAGAGCCTTGGCACCCGGGGCGTGGGTGTCCTCCTGCATCTGTGAGCTGGAGTGGATGTAGGTGCAACGGGTTTTATTAATAACAACAGAAACCCCACTTTGCTCTGAAAAAAGGTCACCTCGAGCTAGTGGTTATCCATGACTACAATGGCCAGGCTTTGAAGGAAGCCCTCAAGGTTTTAGAGAGTGCGCCCTGTGCAAAATGAAGCGTCAGTCACTATTTTAAGAATCCAAAGGGTCACCTAGAGGGAAAAAAGAAGGGTCAAAGTAAAGAACTCTGTTTCTCCACCCAAAAATTCCACAAAATCGGGGCCTCCCAGGTGGCGCAGCGGTTGAGCGGGGGCGCTGTGGAGCTGTCGGCAGCGGCGATGCGAGTTCGACGCCCGGCCGGGGAGATTCCCACATGGCGCGGCAGACCTCTCCTGCCTCGCCCGCTGCCCCCCTCAGCAGTGTATTTCTGATCTGCCTGTTCTGCTCCCCACTCTGTCTCTGGTGAACCCTCTCGCAGCCCCACGCCTCTGGCCTGTACCCCAGCTTGTATGTAAAAATAATAATAATAATAAAATTCCACAAAATCATCCCACAGCCACAGTTCCACAGTTCAACCTCTGCCTGGTTGACAGAGCAGTGAGAGGTGGGTCAGAAGAGTGTGGCTGACAAGAGTGGCCTTAATGAGAAGAAGGCTCACAGGAAGGGTCCAGAGCGCTCTTGCCCAATGTCTGCAGGAGCCCCAATCCTCAAGAGGCTCATAGCTGTACTGAAAGGAGGGGTAGCAGCTGCTGTTTAATAGGTACAGGTTCCCATACCTTTAAGTATGAGTGATGAATCTAGGAGTTTTGGCCTTCCACCTTGACAGCGCTGGGGGTGGCAAGGATTACTGTGCAGGGTTCCTCCCAGGAAGCCTCTAGAGGAGGAGAGAGAGAGGGGAGAGATTTAACCAGTACCAGGGGGCCTGGAGAGAAAAGCTGCAGGCCAGCCTTGGCGGGGAGGGCAATCCTTCTGTTAACTGTTGCAGGCCTTGTTGCAATTTAGCTGCTGTTGTTATATGCTTTACATTGAAAGCAGTTTCAGGGTCAAACAATAAATCACCAGTCAAGAATGACTAATTAGTCATTAGTGCCATTCAACATTTTGAAAGGAGCCCATTGTCTCAGGGAGTGTTTTGGACCCAAACAAGGGCTACTGGAACTAAGGTGGGCCTTGGGAGGTGGGTTTCCTTTATCAGCTTTCTCAGGTGTCTTTTTAGAATCTCACTCATCTTTTGAAACTTTCCAGATGGCTGAGGCCTCCAAGCACAGTGGAGGGGAAACTATATCCCCCGCACCACTATATTCAGGTGACTATAGTCACACTGGAAACTCCCTGGGTGACTCCAGCTTTGAAGGCTGGGCCATTGTCACTCTGCAGACACTGGGGCAGTACCAAGGGAAGGGAAATTTCCATTAGTAAGTTTTTTGCCACCTCAGAGGCTTTTTCAGCTCTACAGGGGATAGTAAATGTGCCTATCAGAACCAAGAGGTACTAATTTCCCTTGGCTTTAGGCATATGAGTGAAATCCATTTCCCAATCCCTTCCCCCCGCCTCCGCCCCAAGGGAAAGGGGAAGAGGGACAGGGGACCTACAAGTTTGAAGATTATTTTTGAGGCATAGTTCACAACTACCAACTGTAACCGGTGGCTGAAGCCAAAACCTGTTACACGCGGTGCCCCCCCCCCTCCCAACCCCGGAGGTTGCTGGTAAGGATAGATAGCCCCAGGAAAAATGCCAGAAAGTATCACATTTTGGTGTAGAGACTCTGATAAGAACTATGAGGGACTGTAAAAGCAGCCCCCAGGATTCAGAGATGCAGATTTAACGTTTGAGGATTCAGCGTCCAAAAATTGAATCCTTGAGTTTTCAGCATTTGGGATTTTTTGGATCTTCAGTGACTTTGGGGTCAGCGTTTTGGCCCCCACCACGCCAATCTTTGAGAGGAAAAGTTTGAAGGTTTTGCAAGTAGCTGAGCGGCTGAAACTCTTCCTGGTTTTGCTGCTGTTGCAGCCAAGGAGAGAAGGCGAAGACCTGGAGCCGGGCACCTTGCTAAAATGCATGAGTGCGGCTATTTGTTGGGCCATTAAACCGCTACAGCTGCTGTTTTAAGTGTCGCTTGTCTGGTGCTGCTTTGGGAGATTTTGGCAGCACCCAGAGCATCTCCTGTTGCCTTCATGAGTTGGAACCATGGTCTGGTTGCCGCATGCTCCAGGCAGGAAGACGCCATCTTGGGTGTGTGGCCTATTGTTCGGGAGAGCAGCTCTGCATCCTCAGTGGTGGGAAGATGCCATCTGACGCCATCTTTAGCTGCTTTTTGTTTGGGACTTAAAAAGACTGGCCACTGCTTCCGGTGAGGTAAACGGCCATTTTTGGCCTCAGTAATTCTTTGTTTTTCCCTGGTTTGTTAAATAAATCCCATTGTTGTTCCCTGAGCCTGAGTCGTCTTGCAATTGTGTGCACGGGTGAAGAACTCAGTTAGTGACTAGCAAACTATTTGGGCGGTATTCTTGGCCGGTTTTAGTGCCCCTTGCTGCCTTGTATCACAACCACCTGTCTGTCTTGGACGAGTCTTTTCCAGTGAACAGCTGTCAACTAAGTTGGCACATCTTTTCTCCTCCCGGGTGGAAGGATTGATGTAAGTTTTTAAGAATCTTCCACTGAGCCGAGGAGAGGTGTAGCTTGCCCTCCTCTGTCTGGAACCACCCAATGGAGAGAGAGCATGCCCAAGGCACTCATGATGTATTAACAAGTTTGTCTTCCCCCTATGTCATAATTGCCCCCTTGTTTGGCAGGTTTGTCTTCTTACATCTGAAGGAAAAAGGAGTTAAACAGCAGTTGTTGAAGAAAGCAAGCTGGCGCCCACCCGTCTCC
Organism: Scalopus aquaticus; assembly: GCA_004024925.1. NCBI lineage: Eukaryota > Metazoa > Chordata > Mammalia > Eulipotyphla > Talpidae > Scalopus > Scalopus aquaticus. The sequence goes on from PVIJ01003290.1 coordinate 102,680, forward strand.
ATGCTGACCACTCCCCCCTCCCCTTTGGAGACCCTTGCCCAGCTCCCTTTTTTTTCCTTTGTATAAATACCCCTGCACCCTACTAGAGAGGAGGACGGGGGTCTTTCAGACATGAGTCTGCTGCCCTCCTCATTTGTCGACAAATTAAACCACTTTCCTTTTCCTCAAACTCTGTTTCCTTTTACTGGCCGAGGGAAACTGAGATCGGCATTCCGAATCAATTTGGCAAGCCAGAGCCAGGAGCTGAGTGCCACCTGGGCTCTCCCAACCCCAACCCGGACTTCCAATGGATAGAGCAGTCACCACGGCAGCACACCAGGGCTTACCTGTCCCTGCTGTCAGAGGGGGTCCTAGGCATCCCAGGTGGCATCCTGCCCCTCCTGCTGAGGGGGCTCACCCTCTCTCCAGGAGGATGAGGGAGAGTCCCAGCAGAAGCCGGAGTTTTTCCTCCAGGGAATTTCCAAGTCCTCCTTGGGAGAGGCACAGCTTGTATGTATAAATAAATAAATCTTTAAAAAAAACTAGTTCTAAATGTAATGATTTAATTAAAGCATGCATGCCTTACATTCATAATGTTGGGAGTTAATGCTTTTATTGTATGCTTAGATGTGTTTAATTTAAAAAAAAATAAAAGCTTGGAGTTGTCAAAAAGAGTAATTGACCTGGACTGTGTTAACAGAGATAAATGTGGCTTTGTTTATACCTGAACTTCTTTTGATAAAGTTCTTTACTAGAAAGACTAACCCACTGTTTCTTCCCTTTAAAGAAGTACTTTTGTTCCTCAGGTAAACACCTTAATTGATTTTTCCTTCCCTTGTCCTAGTTAAAAAAAAAATATTCAAGATGGTATCCAAAGCCATGGGGAGGAGTTACTGAGACTGACATGTATACAGGAAATGTATATGGTTTTAAGTTTCTCTGATTTTTCTTGCTTTTATGAATCTCCCTTTTGCTTGCCTAAAAGAACTCTGGTATATGAAATTGTTTCATTTGTAACTCTGTAATTTGAACTTCATATCCTAAGAAAAACTAAAGCTACAATTGGTTTCTCTATCTTCATTCTGTTCTTTTTATCATTATTTATATGGTGGTGTATTTCTCCTATAAAACTAAGGATCTACTAAGTTTAATAATGAAAATTTGTTGACTACTTAATCAGCTTTTGGATTTACTTTTGCTTCTTATTGTAGGAAAACTAAAATTTATTGTCATCTCACCTAAAAGAAGAATTAAAACATGCGTTTATGTATGAGTTATCCAGTACAAAGAAATGAAGCATAACAGCTCTTACAATATCTTGAAGTGAAATGTCAGGCTGACCTTTATTTTTTTAAGATTATTTTATTATGCATGTGCTGGGGTGCATATGCAAAGGAACTGCAGGGGGTCCCACCCCAGTACTGAGAGAGGGAAGGTGCTGCACAAAGGTGAGATTCAGCCAGATTGTGCCCAAGGAGTACCTGGTCACAGATCCTGACGGGGCACTGTCTGAATCAAGCAGAAAGAGGGCTGGGAGCAGACCCACCCACCATTGCAGGCTCCCAGAGAGAATACAACTGCAGATTTGGCATAATAGGGCTGGTCTCTGTTGGACCACCAGTCTCCGACACTCCGAAAAGAGCAACCCGAAGAGATGCCCGCAAGCACAAGCAGCACAGTGTCCCAATGCTTAGGACAAACTGAAAAACAACAGGGAGAAGGAAAAATACAAATAACCAAGCAATCCCTCAGGGAAAGGACACACCACAAAAAGAAAATCAGCCTCCTGGGCCTCCCCGGTGGCGCAATGGTTAAGCGCTGCGCTGTGGAGCTGTCGGCAGCGGCGACGCAAGTTCGACGCCCGGCCAGGGAGAATCCCACATGGCGTGGCAGACCTCTCCTGCCTCACCCGCTGCTCCCCTCAGCAGTGTATTTCTGATCTGCCTGTTCTGCTCCCCGCTCTGTCTCTGGTGAACCCTCTCGCCGCCCCACAGCTCTGGCTTGTACCCCAGCTTGTATGTATAAATAAAAAATAAATCTTTAAAAAAAAAAAAGAAAATCAGCCTCCTAACCCCAACAACAACAACATGGAAGAACTTCTCTGTCTGCCAGATAGAGAATTTAGAATCATCATGATTAAGGAAAGAATGATATGGAAAAATAATTAACAAATTGAATGAACTTGAGACCCTAAAGAAGGAGAACAAAAGTTTAATGGAGGACCTAAAGAACTCTGGGAAAAGCAATGAAAACAGAATCGATGAAACTGAAGAACGAATCAGCAATCTCGAAGATACAGATATAAAAAGATCCAAAAAAGAAAAGGAAATAGAAGCACGAAGAGAAAATGAAGAAACACTTTGAGAATATCTGGCACCATGAGAAAAGGTAATATAAGAGTTATAGGAATCCCAGAAGGAGAACAGAGGGACCAAGGAATAGAGAAACTATTTAAGGAGGCAATAGAAGAGAACTTCCCAAGTATGAAGACAGAGATGAAAACAGACATACGAGAGGCAAGAAGAACCCCAAACTACCATGATGAAAGAAAAACTACAGCAAGGCACATAATAGTAAAACTCTCGAGAGTCCCACGTAAAGGAAAAATATTGAAGCTGTCAAGTGGGAGGAAACAGATAACTTATAAAAGAAAACCAATCAGGCTGACATCAGACTTCTCTGAAGATATGCTACGGGCAAGAAGAGAATGGAGGGACATATTCCACTGCTGAGGGGAGCAGCAGGCGAGACAGGGGAGGTCTGCTGTGCCATGTGTGGGTCCCCCAAAGCAAAGATAGTGAAGGAAAAGATAAACAGCTGGAATTACATCAAACTTAAGAGCTTCTGTACAGCAAAAGAGACATTTACCAAAAAAAAAAAATAGACAACCCAATTCTCAGCAACATGGATGAAGCTAGAAGGGATCATGCTCAGCGAAATAAGCCAGAAGGAAAAAAGAAAAATATCATCACTTATAGGAGGAATATAAGAGAATCACGGGTGAATTGGTGGTGGGCTGCCCAAGGGGAATACAAAATGTAAAAGACATAAATAACAATAAAAAAAGGAAAAAAAAAAACAAGAAATCAGAAGGAGAAAATAGTACACAAAACATAAACAAAAGCAAAAACTAGCAGGCAACCACAAATAAGAGACATTCTACAGAGGAGGGGGAGGAAGAGAGACCAAAATAGGGGAGAAAAGAGCACAAGGGACTATGGTGATGGTTCACAGGTGAATTGGTGGTGGGAAACCTATGGGGGATACGCAATAATGTAAAGGATACTAATTAATTTTTTTTAAAATACAGTAAAAAAAGAGAAAAAATCCACATAGTTCAATGATATCTAGCATTCATGTGCTTACTATGTGACAGCTGTGCTTACATTCATTTTCTAATTTAAGCCTCAACACAACTCTAGGAGATAGGTGCTTTCATCTCCATTTCACCGAGGAAACAAAAGCAAATTGATTTATGGACCTCATCTTCAGTAAGTGGGAACAGTGAAAGATAAATACAGGCACCGTGGTTCACAAGCCTTCTCACTCATGACAGTAACTCCTCCCTTTGGATGTCCAGCAGTCGTCTGGAGTAGTAGGCATGATTATGGAGGGCATCCTGAACCACAAGCTACTCATAATCCAAACTCTTTCCTGACGAGATACCCCTATTCCAAGTACTAGTATAGAAATCAAGTGACCTTAGATCTTGGTTCAACTCGGCTATGTTTGCATTGTGACACCAAGTAAGTCATGTCCTCTAGACTTCAGGTACCTCAACATCTATATACACAATTCTAATTACTCTAATGAGAACCACATGGCTAACACTCTTAAGTGCCAAAACAAAATAAATCCAGTGGAATTTTGAGGGAGAAAAATCACATTTTGCAGATGAGAGCTTGTGCATAATAATAAAAGAGCAGCCAGCACTACTGACACAAGATCGCAATGCCAGAGATTGGGTCAACATCTTTATTTTCATTATAATGCAACTGGCCTTCCTGGGATATTTCCAAAATCATCAACTTTAAAAAATCTGACAAGGCCTTGGGGTTAAGTCTTAGTGCTATCACCAATAAGGCCTGACTTCGATACCTGGCCAGGGAGCTGACCCACATGGCACAGCAGACCTCTCCTGTCTCACCCACTGCTCCCCTCAGCAGTGGATTTCAGTAAAATCTGCCTGTTCTGTTCCCCACTCTGTCTCTGGTGAATCCTCTCACCACCCATCCTCCACACCTCTGTCCAGTTCGACGCAAAAATAAATAAAATCTTTTTTAAAAATCTGACAGAATACAAGGGTGCTAATTCTATGTTTGGGGGTTAATATACATTTCTTGTGGATTATAAAAGTGAGGTCCTCACCTTTAACATTCTTCTTCCATGTATTCCTCCAGTGAAACAATTTTTCATCCTACATGCAGATTCTGCCTGACTTCATCAGAGTTCCCCAAAGAAGTGAAAAATGTTACTGTAGGGTAAACAAGAGAATTATCAGGATTTTCTGCCCTTCCGCCATTAGAGTTAATGATGGGCACCTGCAGTCTTGAACATGTGCCTCATGGTGGCCTGCACGTGCATGAGTGGGCACACCTGGGCCTGGAGAGACACTATTTAAGGGGCATGAGGAGGGCTTGACAGGAGAGAGCACGACAGAAGTGGCAGAAGAAGTAGAAGTGGCAGCAGCAGAGAGCCCAGAGAAAGTGAAGATTTGCCGGGGGCTAGGAGGCCTGTTAGCCTCCTGGCCCCCTGGCCACCCTAACTGCACTGTACCTCATTGCCTCATTGCAAAAAGTTAATTAAAAGCCTGCAAAAGCCACCAAGGGCTCCAGAACTCGTCCTTACCTGTCTGCCTGAATCATGGAAACCTGCCTGGTGCCGGGCTGGCACAACAGTTACCTTAGTTAGATATCTGCATGGCTGCCCAAGTCCAACTACTTTCCCACCTGACTGCAGTCCCTTCTTTTGATCTTTCCTTACGCATTCTGGTGATGAGTGCTTTCACTCTATCACTGTAAAGAGTTATTTTGATGCCAGTTTTATCACAACATGGGAGAAAAAACTGGAGGGAAATGGAAGATCACAAATGGAAAACTGGGTACTTGAAAGACTGCTATGAAACTAGGAATCACTGGCTGTAAGAACCCCACAAAGGGTCACAATATATCTGAGAGAAGGCAAACGTATGAGACCCATTCATAGGGCCACCGTTCTGCAACCATCCCAGACTGGGTAGGTTCATCATCGGTTCAAGCTGACTCTTTCTATTAGATGTTATCGTGTCGTCCTTCCCTGTACTCCACAGCTCTCCGCCACTCTCCGCCACACAGTCCTCTGCTCTTGAGCTCTGTTCTCTGCAGCTGCCACGCCCCTGCTGCCTCACCTGCCTCGAGCTGGAGCTCCGAGCTCAATCTCCTTGCTTCTGTGACGTCGCCCTTATATAGTCTCATCCGGCCCAGGTACACCCGCTCACGCATGCGCAGGCCAGCATGAGGCACACGTGCTGGACCGCAGGTGCCCATCATTAAGTCCAACAGCAGGAGGGCGGAAAAACCTGATGCCTCCTTCATTTACCCTACAGCCACCCAACAACCGTGTAAACTATCTTGGTGCTCCATTTGGTTATAACCCCAAAAACCTGTCTCAAGTTTCTTCAATTAGTTTTCCTGGCCCCCTTCATCTTTTTCAGAAGTTGTACCCATCTATAAGCAGTAGTCTTCCTACTCAACTCAGTCTGTGAACAGAATGACTGGCTTAATTTTAAACCCAGTTCAAATTATTTAACTTTCAAATTGAAAAGGTAGAAGCTTGCCTACATAGACTAGTAACCTGACAAGAGGTACAAGTTAACTTGCATGGCTTGGCTTAGAACAAAAGATACACCTACAAGCACATATCAATCACCCTACAGGAATTTTAAAAGGTAGAAAATGTTTGAACTTTCCTTACTTAAGGAAGGTGTTTTTCTTCTCCATTAGATTATACGAGGATGAATTTTGAGGAATGTATGGAATCATGAACCCAAGAGTTAACACAGAAAATACAATTTGGAGATTGGCGAAGTCAGTTCCTGAGGGAATCAAAGAGCTGCCTAAGGAGTCAGAGCTACAGAAGGGACCCAGGACCAACTTCAGAAACTCTTTCCTAACCTCTCCACCCTTATTCCCCAGGTGGTACAGACCTAGCCTTGCAGGGAAATTAAAGCAAGCTAAAGCAAGCATTAATGGCCACCCATGGCCATTCCCTTTCAGAACATACCAGTACATGGGTCAATTATATCACTTCATACTCATAGTTATAAGAGTTAACTGTATATGTAAGGCAAGACTTCTTCGGGCATGTTTTAAAAGCCTAGGAACTGAATACTCTCTTGGCCCATAATAGCATATAGCTTTCTTCCAAAGATCAGAGTTACCAGTTTAGTTGCAACAAAGCAGTAGAAATTCTTTCCTATAAACATTGCATTGGGCCTATCAAATCGCCAATCTAACATTTGCGTAATCATTCAGAAATCCAGCAACACCAAAGACACCTTCACCTACTCAGGGATTGGCATATTAACTTCTTAAATTATAGGAATTTCCTTCCTACTACCTACTACCCACAACCTTACAAGTAGCTGTATGCCCTCCTCATACCCTACCTGTTTCTCAATAGCTTTAGTTTCTGATTTTTCATTAGATTTGTGTTTCTATCACTTCTCGGCCTTTTGGCTAAGATCAAGTGTAGATTTGTGTTTCCTGGGCTCCCTGACCAAAGCAACCTAAGCCGTGAGAAATGAGACATCAAATCATTTAACCAAGCTTGGGGAAGGAGAAAGGGAGGGAGGGGGAGGGGGGAAGGAGGGAGGGAGGGAGATAATTACTGTGGTTTGGTAGGGAGAGTGTTAGAACTTGTCACATCAAAATATAAAGTTTTCAAAGCATTATTTTATTTAACATTAGAAAACATACTCCCCCCATTGTCTTAGTTGTCGCATTCGGATGGTTTTAAACTACTTTTTGGAGGTCACCCACGCTGAGCAAGGCTGTTCAATCTGCAAACCACTGAAGGGTCAGAGTCTGCATTTTCTATCAGTTCACAATTCAAAATGTGTCTTCCATTTATCGAGGCACTTTGGTATAAGATTCCCTTTGAGGTAGAAGGGTAGAGATGAAGAGATTTTCTTTAATATCAGATTTGTTCACAACTTCATTTATGCCACAAAATCAGGTGATAGCAAGTTCTCCTATTCTTGTTTTATCAGTAGTGGTAGTCTTATGATGCCAGAAACTGTGAAAGGAAGGCTTTTAGTTATTTTCTCCTTACCACTTTCCAATAATGCACCCCCACCCCAAGCTAAGGAAGGTAATGAGTTCAGCTAATGGCAGGCATTAAAAGATAAACATTAATATTTCAGATGTATCTGATGCTTAAATTAAAATGTAACAAAATAAAAACTAGAAACTTCAAAGCCAAATCCTCCAACTTTGTGCCCTTCACCAATTCTGTCATTCATGTATTTGCTTCTTGATTTACAAAGGTTATTGTTGGCTTGCCATGTAACCTAAAGCTTAGACACTTTGAAAGTGTGTATGAATTAGATAAAGGCTTTAAGTGAATTTTGACTTCCGCTTTAAGGTTTCCTTATGATGGAGAAGTCACTGATTCAACGAATCCCATAACTGTAAAAATCGAAGCTAAGTTGATAACCATTCAACCAAAAATTGTTGTTTCTCAAAAACTTACAGAAATCAGTGGAAACAAAGTACTTTGTCCTCATCTCAACAATGACCAATTATTGGAAGTTGCATTCAACTTTAAGAAAGCAATCTTAAGTTATACCTGGAGGTAGTAGTGTCATTAAGACCAATCCAGAACAAAGGCAGACTGACCTTAGAAATAGGTTTGACCTTTTCTTTCACTCCTCCTCCTATCCCACCCTCTGTGAGTGATTTAAATATAGAAAAGGTCAAAGCCCATTTGGGTCCATATTTAAAAGGATTGTTTTGTGGTATTTTTTCCTTCCTGATTTTTGCCAATTCCAATTTGTATTTTGTTGTTCTTAACATTTAACATAATAAAATTTTTAAGCTATTTTCATTCACTGACATTATTTTACTATAAATGGTCTTTTCTTGACCAGGTTGATGGTAAGCCGTCTAAGATATAAATTGAGAACTGTTGCAAAAAAGAAATCATATCTCCATCTCCATTTTGCTATGTACTCTCTCAGGATTGTACTTTTAAGAGATGTATTTAGGCAGTGTATATTTGTCAGAATATAAAAAGGTAAAGAATTCAAGAGAGACCAAAGTGGAAATGTGCTTCAAAACCCACTGCGGCTTGAATACACGTGGTTACCCAAGGCCAGTACCAATGGGACTAGGGTTTCAGCATTAGTTGTTTGTCAGCCCTCCTTCTGACCAGCAGTGGTCACAGCCATTTTTTATGGGGAAAAGCTAATTAAAATAGTATCTAAGGAGGGTTCCTACAACTTAAGGAGCACGCTCAGTAGAACATCCTGCTTATTGTAGTGGCCAGAGTGGTAGAAGAAACATGGGGTAGTAATAAACCCACACAATGTTATTTAGGGACGAAGTCATGCCCATAACCAGAAAACAGGCCAAATGAAAAGTTCTCTGGGGAGGCATTCATTTTTCATGTTTCTGAGACCAACTAAGAACCTACCAAAGGACATTATTTATACCCATTAGGCATTGAAGTATATTCAGAGAATAAAAGAATAAATAAGATGAATGAACATTAACCTCTCATAGTCTAGTCTCCGAGTCAATTAATAAGGAAGTGTCGTTGAGTCAAGATCTCTTATTTTCTGCCTAGAAATTAGCACAATGCCTTGAAATAGACACTTCCATTTAATTAAGAGTTTCATTCTTTCTTGTTTTTTGTGTAAGTCAAACTAAGTGTCTTTTGCACCAGATGTATTTCATTTAGCATTTAGCATCACTTTCAATGTTGATAAAAATGAATAAATAAAAAGTCTGCTTATTCTCACTCTATAAAACATGCCAGGGAGAAGGTGATATTTTAAACATTCCTTCTCAGTGTCTTCATATCACAGTTGTTCAATGAAGTTTTTTCAAATAAGGATAGAATTGCAGTCTCTTATTAAATTTCTTGTGTACTCACCATCACTTAGTGAGATTAAAGCACATTTCAAGCTAAGTCTTTTAAATCTTTTTATTTATTCTCCTCAGCACCTAAGAATAGTACTTTATTCAGGGAGAATAAATTTTAACAAAATATGGAAAATCTAAAATCTTTTTCATTGCAAAGTGTCTCCTTGACTCTAAGTCAGGCCATGAGCAAATACTTTTAAAACCAGTTGGGTCATTTTCATTCTCATCTTACATAATTGAACTATAATAAAACCAGAATATTGAATTAATCAACTAAAGGACAAATCCTGAGTCCTTTACCAGTCTTCTGGTTTCAAACTAGGTCAATGAGCAAGTAACATTTGGAAAGAGATAGGAAAAATGTCTTGCTTTTATGCTGAAAAAACTTTGACTTTTTTTCTTTTTCTAAATCTCTAAGGCAAGTCAATGGGTCTTCTGGACCAGATCAACTTGAGCAATTCATCTAGCACTGTCCCTTGTAGAGAACAGGCACTCAAATATTCACTCAAAAGTCAAAGGTGGTTTCATATCTTTAGCAATGGTCTATGTATGATCTAATGCCCTCTTAGTCTAGGCCCATTTCACTTCTCTTAAGATTCAGGACCTAGAAGGACATATTCCATCCACATGAAAGATGTTCTATTCATCAAATGAATCTAAAAGCAAATCTGAGCCATTTATTTTTTACTACTTTAATGTCTCCAAGCCAGGCCATGGTGAATCTACCTCATCTCTGTTTTCAGCATTCAGAATTTTAAAAACTGATGCAGAACCGCAACATCTTGGATTTTTGTTTTTTGTTTTTTTAATTCCCCATCTCTTCAGCCAGGCCAGGGAGCAAGGGGCCTTCTTGTCTGGATTTTCTCTCTCATCAATTTCAGCATTTAGCATAACTACTTACAGAAAGTCACTCTCCTCATGTTTTTGTCATCAAATAAGCTTTTAGCAGTAGGTAAGTAACTTTCAATATGAATTTAAACCTCATTTCTTCCTGTGAGCACACGGTAAGGATGAAATGATTTTTATATCCTAAGACATGAGACATTCTGAGCCTCATAGAAAGTAATCAATATTCATTCATTAAGCCAACAGTAAATTCCTTTTATCTGTACAGAACAGTAAGCTTTGTAAATCTGCACATAGAGATTCCCTCTTGCAGTTTCAATAATAAAGAAATTTTTGTATCCCAGCTACTACCTCTGGGGATAAGATAGAGTAAAAAAAAAAAGTGAATGTACATTCAGCAGATATTGTTTTTATATGTATGGTAGATTAAAGCTTATAAATTGACTTTAGATATTATCTTTTGTTATCCATGACACAATAAAGATGGGTCATCTTTGTATTTCTCATGCCTTGAAGAGGAGACTGGCACATAATAATGGAAATAATTCCCATTCTTGCATTCATGAGACACTTACTTAATCCTCTACACATCCCTTCAAACTGTTCAACAGTTAACAAATCTTCAAAGTCTGACTTTTTCATAAAGTATAATCATAACTATGATACTATGGTATAAGTCTAGTACTCAGCACCAAATGAGAAAATCAATAGTTACGTTTATATGGTGCTTTATAGTTCCTAACATTATAACATATGTATTACCTTATTCTCAGTTATAGGCACAACAAAATTATAAATTTGTGCACTCTTCAGTGCCCATTAACAGTGAGTTCACATAGTGGGCAGCTGATATTAATTCATTTAACAAGTATTTGAACTCCCAGATTATATAACTATCTATACAACCTTTCTCATAGTGGATCAAGCACACGAGAATTTTATAGAGACAATGCTTATCTTCCACAAAGTTTTATTCACATAGAAGATATCTAATGTTTTATATAGAGCTTTATAGCTTAGAAAGCACATCATATTCATTAGGTTTTCCTGTTCCACAGGAAAATATACCAGTAGTAATTTAATTTGTTATCACCAGTAAAGTATTGATTGAGTAAAATAAGCAATATCTAATTGCTTACAGCTAAACAGAAGAGGATATAAATCTCCCTCTTATTACTTGGGAGCATTATCTTGGATTTCATAGTACCCAAATGAGTAACTGGCACAAAAAGGGCAACTAATATTTATTCTTTGATTCATAAACATGTAACCCACTGGTATTTACATACAGTGCTTTCATTTACAAAGCACTTTAAACTGCACTCCCTTTCTGAAATGTTCAGTTCTATAATGTGAACATTTTTCCCCTTTGGTATCTTTAGTGCCTATGCATGTTATCCGGCACATTATCAGTGATCAAAATAGCTTAATACCTTGTGTTTGCAATGTATTTTGTAGTTTAACAGTAGTTTCTAAATGTTTTATTTTCTGCTATGCAAAATACTATATTTTTACTCAAAATCATCATAGCAGTTGAAAAAAGCTGGCCACAAATACATGAATTATTCATTTAGCAAACACCCAATTCCTATTATGTGCATAGTATTCATAAGTCTTTAAGTGCTTTATAATTTAAAAGCACATTCGCATAATTTTATTCCAGTCACCTGGATGTGATCATGATTAATCACTACATTCTTAGTGCCTTAGCATAGGGACAGGCACACAGAAGGAAATTAATATTCAGCACACAGTTCCTGGCATTTATATCAGGAGTGATAAACCATGGCCCATAGGCCAAATCCACTTGGTCCATGAGCTAAGAATAAGTTTCCTTTTTAAAGCATTGTTTAAAAAAAAAGGAACAGAGACCACATGACCCTTTAGAGGAAAAGTATGATGATCCGTGGTTTACATAATGCTTTACAACTGGCAGTGCACTTTCAAATGTTAGCTGTGCCTGGCTGCCGAAATATTATTAATAAGAAGGCTTTGCTTTTTTCTGTGTTTTACAATGTTTTTTATAAATATTTAAATCATCTTCCCTCGTGACACTAAGGAGATGAGGGGGGAGAGAAGAGATCAATGAAAGTATTAAGTCTGCTAATATTCCCAAGTTCTATTACCTTTAAGACTTGAGGTAGGTATTAAACCCAGAGATGGGTTGGCACAATCTGCCAAAATACTAGACCACTACAATGAGCAGGGAATTCAAGCTAGCTCCTTGGGGTCTCTCCCAATCCCTAGTGTCCTTTTGTTCTAACCATAACTAAGAAGTCCGAACCCCATGATTCCTGCTCAGCCAAGCTCAAAGAAGTACAGTAGTGGCTGGCACCTCTCAGCAGGCTGGCACATCTGTGTATTTCTTATCTGATTCTTCCAATTGACCTGGAGCATCACTTCAAGTTTTTTCTAGAGAGCCGGGTATCTTTGCCCCCAGCAACCTGATGCTTTTCCTCTTCTCATCAGCCTAGAGCTTTAGAGGAAAGGGGAGGACTGAAATATGTCACTCATATGTCTCTCTTAGATGGAATGGAGATGAAGAGAAATGGAAGTTTAAAGGACTCTTAAAAGTTAATAAATGGCTCAAAACTACGGTAAAAACTGTTTACGATAGCCCAGGAATAATACTGATAATCTAAAGATATGTTTAAGGTAATAACAACATCTCAGAAATAGGGGGCTTAGTTGGAGATATGAGAACTGGAAAATGAGAAAAATGTCCAAGAGTAAGTAGTATAGCAACAGAAAAGAGCTGAGGTTTAGGGTTCTCATCTTGGGATTTTCTCTTTTGAGGATTTTATTCTTCCTATGGTCTGGGTCATGGGCATTCCCACCTCTTGAGCCTCTGTCCATCTAAAGAAGCTTGAATTCTGGCTTTTTCTGTGTGTCTCAGGCATTCCATCCTTGGGTCTCAGATAGTCAAGCTAAGGCTTTTTAATCTCGGGTCTTAGGCCTATGTTTTAGGTCTCAAACCTTCCATGGGTCCACGATTTTAGTCCTTCAGCCTCAGAGTTGTAAGCCTTCTGACTCCAGACATTCTCCATTCAACGCAAGTCTTCTGTCCAACAAGTAACACCTTATGTTCATTTTGGTTCTGTTTTGGAAGATCTCATGACTGAGGTTTCCATCTATTTTGGGGCATGTATTTTTCTACTTCAGTTTTCAGGTCTCAGGTCTATAGTCTCCAATCATCTGTCTTCTACTGGGGCCTTCTTTTGGTCTTGGATCATTTCACAGGACAGTCTGGCATCAGGAACAGTTCTACAGCACTTGTTTTGGTAGCTGGCACTCTGCATCTATTGGGGAGGGGGTAGGAGCCCCTTTGTCACAAAGAATACAAACATACACACAAAAGCGCACACACAGGCACAAAAAATATGCAAGGAGTGAGGCTTGTATGAAACAAAGAGGGGGAGACACAGACTCATGAAGTAGCTGAAACACTCAAAGCAGAAAGGGAAAAGAGAAGACCCAAGAAAACAGACAACCACTAGAATGGAAATTCACAAAGAGCAGAGACACTGAAGCACACAAAGCAGGAAAAAAGGAAAGAAGACAGCCAAGAGGCAGAAAGGAAATGCAGAAGAGAAATGTGAGCTAAGGAAGAAAAACAACAGATGAGGACCAGAATCAGAAAAAGATGAAATGTCATACCAACAAGAGAGGGAGGGAGTCACAATCAGAGCTGACAAAGAGAAAAAGTGAAGCAGGAGGAACAAGAAATAAGCAAAAAGCACACAGCATGAGACTCAGAGACACAAAGGGATGAAAAGTGAAAGAACAGCCAGATACAGGACAGCAAAGAGAATCAGCAAAAAATGAGAAAACAGAGAAAGCTAGAAAGACATCTCAGACAAGGTACAGACCACTCGTAGGAACAAAAAAGAAAGTAAGGCAAAGATACACATGGAAAAAGCTAACAAGAGAATCATGGAAATGGGTTAAGACACACTTTAGATAGAGAGGAAAGACCAAGACATTCAAGGAAGAATTGGACAAACAAAGAAATACGCACTTAGGAGTGAAAGTGATAGTAAGCAAAGGCAGACATTCAGCAGAAGAGGTTAAGAAGTAAAAGAAAGAGGCACAAGAAGCATCACAAAGAGAAAAAAAACCAAGAAGTTCATTAATAATTACAATTAAGCTATTATTAACACAAATACTTATACTACTACCAATAATAAAAATTATAATACCAACCCAACACAGATGTTCTTCTACTTACAAAGGGCTATCTTTGGAACTTTTACACAGAACCAAAACATGGCAACTTTGCTTGCCACTAGATAGTATTATTGGTCACTATGTCAATGAACTGATGAAACTTCTTGGGTTATCGTCTACTTAACGTGTGCCAGGCATTGTACTAAGCACAACATGACTCCATTTAACCTTCAAAATAGACAATCTAATCAGACACTCTAATTGTCCAATCAGATACTCATCACCTAATGAGAGGCAGAGGATTTAAGCACAGAATATGTGCCTGTTAACATTCTGGTACAACCATTAAGGATTTCCAGAAGAACAGAACGAGATGCCATACGTGAGTGAATATAAAGGGTCTTCACAGAGCACCTTGTCAATCCCCTCACTGTCTATGTCCCTTTAGAAAACTGACTTGATTTTCATTCCCTTCGCAATGATAATGACGGATTCAGTTACTGGGTTTCCTCTAAAACTGAATGTTAACTGCAGATAGACTGGTTTACAAGGAAGCGAGAGAAGGCCACCCTGTCAGCAAAAAATAAAACAAAACAAAAAAATAAATAAAAAGTTATTTTGTTTTAGGTCTCTGTATGTTTAGGCCTCTAAAAGTGGCAAAGGCTCTCGTTTGTTTAGATACACAATTTGAGACTGAATTCCTCTATGATACAACTGGTACAGCCTATAACATCTATGAGTTGCTTCAGTGAACCCAGTTGGCAATACATCGTCACTGGGCAACCTTCCATCTCACACTCAGCTTCCCTGCATGTTAGACCACCGTACCCCATCCCACATACAATTATTAGCTCTGAAGTGACCCTCACGGAATTAAACTGCCACCTACTTACTTCATTCTGCTATTTCAAAGTGTCAGAGTGCCAGAAGTTTTGATCTTCTTTTGGTGTGTTCAAATTTCACACTCTCTGCCCTGCTTTTGGGAAGGATAATGATTTGGTAGGTATGAAGGAAACAATCAAGAGCTACAGGAAAAAAAAAAAAACAGAAACAAGAGAAAAAACATGTAAATGCCGTAAATATTAAGCGATTACTCAGCACATTTGAATGGGAAGATTCAATCTAGTGAGCTACGGAATCTAGAGAGTTTAGAAACGTGTAAGTTTAAGCTTTTAGGTCCTTAGAGATAAAACTAATACAATTTCCTCATTCAACAGAATAGGAAACTGTGGCATAAATAGGAAATGTCTTACCTAATAAAATTTGGTGAGCCACTGTAAATAATCATAACCTTGTTCATTTAGTTCGATATTAATCTATAAAAAGCTGGACTTACTACACCTCCACTGCCCAGTCTGCACTTCCCCCAATCAGCCTCCCTCATCACTGACCTAGAGTATGCCGGGTCCTGTTTCTTTAGCTCTTGCCTGGTGCAATGTAACTTTGTGCCATTTCTGTTCAGGTTCCCATTCAGAGTCGTAAGGCTTCCATCATGACTTGAAAAGATGCAAATCTTATTTGTCTTCCCAAGCAATTTGTTGTCTTTTATCCCAAGCACATCCCAAGGCATCTTGAAGTAAGTAAATATTGGCAAAGTTCTACAAGGACCACAAGGGAGACTTTGCAGACCAGAGGCTCCAGAATGATGATCTACCCAAGACCAATAACACAAATGTGGCAGGTGTTGTCCATGCACTCCTAAAAGAAAGCACAGACACAGCTGACAACGATGAAAACAATCTCAATGGAAAGCTACGTACAATGTCTACTGGAAAACAAGATCAGGATTAAAGACTTTTTTTTAATTTAATTACATAGTTGTAGTCTCCATAGTTCTCCCTCCACTGTATCACCCGTGCACCATCACCATATTCCCTTGTGTTCTTCCCTCCCCTGTTTTGAGCCCTTTCTCTCCCTTTCCTTTCCTGAAGACCTATGATGCTTTCAGAGATAGCATACCCATCTCTGATGTGTGGTAGCTGTCTTGAGATTTCCTCTACTCACCTCAGCCCAAGAAGAATCTTGGTAGAACCTCCTCTTCTGGATTAGGATTGTTGCCCAGTGGCAGTGAGCTTTTCCCCTGGAGGGTCCTCAAGCCCCATCTCCACCTCGGGACCGTCAAAGGGAACAGGTCACTACCACTGTAAAGCAACTAGCCTATTCTTTTGAGGGAGATCTGGAAAAGAGAGAAAAGAAAAATAAATTACTGAAATGCAGCACTCTCACAAAGTCTGTTCCAGTGGGCAACTACTGGTTGAATTAAACTATATCTACCCTTTTCTACAGATGGATGGAGGGATGGTGATTTATAACTGTGTAGAACCTAGTTTTGTAGCATTCCCCTCTTTTAATCTGTAGAATTACATAATATAATGCTGTAAATCACATGGTAAAATGCTGTAGCCAAAGCAAAAAGAATTGTTTTCTACTCAGACCACATAATACATTTGTTGAACAACTTACATAATGAAGCACCAGAACCCCAGAATATTAAGAGAACTTAAGAGTAGCCACAGGCATATAAAACCCCAGTCATTACCACAGGTAAGCAAATCTTTGCATAAAGGAAAACAAGGTACAAATCTTTTCAAAAGGAAAGACAAGGTATGGAATGTGAGGGATTCAATAAATAGCTTACAAAGGCCCTGGGGTTTGTATTCTACCTTTTAGCAAACTGTTTTTCAAATTGACAAACCCTCAACTTCTTAAAACAATGACCATGACAACGAAAGCAGGCCTGCCAAATCAGGACTATGACAACAGGATCAAGTTGGTCCTATTCATCAACAAATCCTCAGCACTTAATATCAGTCAGCAAAAGATGGAAATAATTTCTGGGCCTACCAATCAGAAGGCAGGGGTTTTTTCTCTTCCTCCTGCTAACTAGCTATTGCTTTGCATCTCTCATTCTTCAGTTGTGAAATGCGTATCAAGTCTTGCCCTTAGAGCCCTCTCTGGAGTTTAGCTTTGAAGGAGAAATAATAGGACAAACTCATTGTGGAAAAGTTACAATCTATGGAAATCAAAAAAAAAACAAAACACATAGTTCACATTCTGTTTTAAAAGGAAGCTTTGGAGGAAGTTAAAGCCCTTAAAGCCAAAGACAGAAATCCCCCAATGACAAGCTCCCCAAACTACCTTGTTTCTTCAGGTGAACTGCAAGTCATCCTCTTGGATTAACTGGAGATTATCCAGATTCTCAAAATGAAAGATCTGCTGAACGTGGAGATTCTTGGAGCTGCTTGCAGTCCTCATGTGAAAATGTCCTTGAAAAGAAAGACAATTCAGTAGGATACCAAAATTGCTCAGAAAAAAAAAAAAAATCAAGCAAAAAACTAGTAAGCATTAACCTAAAGCATTAGGTTTAAGTGTCTCCTGTCTCTTCTCCCTAGCCTGTTCAATCTCCCTAAGGTCCTGTATGGCAAGCACTGACAGTATCACAGAAGGATTAGTCAAGTTTAGAAAACGAAGTAAATTGAAATAAGGGCTGATTAAATGTGTGGCCTAAAGGTCATCCTATTGCTGAAAATGCTTCAAGATGTAAGGTAACAGAGCAACTGCTACTATTGCCCAAGGCATAGGGACAAGTGCCTTGACCATTTTTAATAACTGGTTAGCAGCCTTTACTATAAGATAAGAGCTCACTGAAACAGATCTAAGCCAAGTTTGCAATCTTGAAAGCACTTGGTGTGGTGTGGTGTGGTGTGGTACAGTGAGGTGAGGTATGGTGAACACCAGATATGGCTTCCAAATCCCAATCGGGGATTATCATGTTGTAAGGACCTTTATGTCAATACCAAACAAATTATAACAATAGTATTTGAAACATCACTTATTCAACTCTATTCTCTAAATAAGATGTCCGGTAAAGTCCAAAGATATTCTATGATGTTCTCAATATAAGCAGAAAAGCCTTCACAATCTCTTGGCTACATTATTCCCCATCCATATTTAGCCTTAGAAATTTCATCTCCAAATATAGGTTTCCCATGACATTGCATACATACTTATATGTATGCTCCTTCCTAAAAGCCCATTAATTATGATAAACAAATATTCTATGTGCAAGCACAAAGAATTTCTAAATGAATAGGTCCAAGCTCAAATTCATTTACAGGTTGCTTAGTTAAGGTACTTAAAAGGAAACTATTCCTTTTAATCATATCTTTTGAACCCTGTTTATAGAGTATGGCTGCTGCTTTAGCATTAAAGTTTTCTGGTTTTGTTTGTTATTTCAGAACTGGTACAGAGTAGTACATTTCACTAGGGTTCAATATCCATTGACAAGAATTTTGAGATTCTTTCTTTTTTTAATTTTTTTTAATCAAAGTAACAGCTTACAACACTATATTTGACTCAGAGGCATAGGTTCACATCTTCTCAGATACATGTCACCACAGCACACCCACCACCAAGGAGAACTTTGAGATTCTTGATCTGTTACCTCACAGTCCAACAAAATGTCAAAGTAACATAATAAGCAACTACAGCCAGCCATCCAACTGTTTTGAATACTTCAATTAGACAAATCACATAATCAACACAGCTAGAAGGGATAATAATCCTGAAATCCAACATTTTCATTATCCAGAGAAAGAAACTGGAAATCCAGGTGAGCCTCCCTCGACATTATACAACTAGGAGGTGGCCAAGTGGTACTTACACCCACATCTTAACCCAGAGGTCTTTTAACTTTGGGGCCTGTGCAAGGATTCTCAGGGGTACAGGAGATTTCTACGTATTTCACCATCTTTATATTTCACCATAAAGATAGTCTGGATTGGCTCTATATAACTTCCTCATAATGGAGGACTGCACTGCCAAATTGGTGGCAAACTAGTTTTGTTAACTGGAGCTTAAAGAAAAGAACAGTGGCGAACAATGTATAAATATGTTTTGTGCCAAAGAACATTCCTATAATGACAAGATTCTATGGCAGTTTTTTAAAAACACTGCTTTAAAAAGCAATATTTGGTTAAGTGCATTAACACAGCATGTGACAACAAAGACATGCCTTGCTGCAAAGAGCAATGCTATAAAAAGTCCCATTTTCACATTTTAGTAGCCATTTATTTACTATTTTGCACATTTGCTGTGCTCCATAGCTCTATTATAAATCTAAGCAAAAGACTATTCTTATTTTGTTTTTGCCCTTTAGCTTAGAAATTATTTTCATGAACTTAGAGGGAAATTCTTGTTTAAAGAAAGATTTAATCAAATACAGCAAAATATTAAACTGGTATGTGGGTATTCACCGAACAAATCTTTCAACTTTTCTGAAAATGTTCATAACAAAATGTTGAGGGAAAGAAGGAAAAGTAGAAAATCTTCCTACTCTAAAACTTGTTACACAGATTTCAGAATCTCAAACTAAATATCTACTATGAAATACTAAAATTATGCCCAGTACAAATTTATTTTGTTTTAGATTACAAATCCATATGCAATACATGTGACAATTATATTAATAAGAACACTTGTTTAAATCAGCACGCCAATTTAAAATGTTGAAAATAACACTTGGTTACTGCCAAGAAATGAATCTACTCAGGTGGTCCACATGCACTTCGGAAGATTTGCTTGAGGTCACAAAACGGCTCTTCCCTACCTTACATAGGAAACATGATTTTCCCTTCCCTCTTCGCCTCCAGTGTTCTCAGGTGATTTAAGTTCTCAGGAAAAAAAAAACTGGATGAAGAAATTCAAACCCAAGGAAAAGCTTATCTGGCTGTCTCAGTAATTTAATCTGAAAATGAAAAGTGTGGAAACTGGTTATTATATCAAGGAAATAAGAGTCCTTTTGAAACTCATTTGTATAGGATGCACAAGGAGCCGAACAGTCTGAGGCAGTGCTCTAATTTGAGATAAAGAAAGAGCAACCAAGTTAAGTCTAAAGCACCAACAAAACCATAGCCAATTCAATGGCCCTCACAACTGACACATAATTGTGTATGGTCATTTAAGTTTCACTTGTCAGACTCAGAAGGTCAGCTGAGCCTCAAATGCATGAGCTCCAACTGAGTTATATTTTGAAAAACACCTATGGTGAGTGCTACTTGCCTGCACTCCAAAATGTGGTAGTAAGAAAATCAAGGTGTCCTCAAGTTCAGTGTGTAAGACCTGAGGCAGGGGAAGGCCTTAGCCCTGTTTTTACTATACATATCAGTACTCTTTGGGATTCAAGTTTAGAAGGTTTGGGGAAACAGCTCAGTTCAGTTATCAGTTCTCTTTAAGCTGGCAAAAAAAAATTTCCCAGGACGCTTTCACAAATAAAACATTTTAACAGCCACCATGGATCAACTTTTAATTCTTTACTTCAAGTCACCAATTCCCATCCAGGTATACATTTAATAACTAGCGTCCAGATGCCCTGGAAAGATATTATGAATGTTTAATCATAGCTGCCCTGGGCCTTGTGATACTCTATTATTTAGTGGGGTAGTTAAAGAAATATGTTGGTAAAGTACAGAAAGACAGTGAAGTATAAGCTCTGATAGTTGAGTTTTCTCCTTTTTATAAAGCAAGTGCCCGACTTAAGCTTTGATTACCAAGGCAGTCTCTTCAAAGGCAGCTATTGCGCATAAACATATTGCCCGTCAAGCAATTAGATCAAGAGCCAGGCTGTGCCCCCACCCCAAGCTCCCTTTAGAGATTTTGGTTGATTTTGGCAACTGACCATTCGGGCAGCTTATGGCTTGCTTATTCTCTCCCCATGCTTCAATTTTCTGTTCTCATGTTTAAAATTCAATAATAAAAAATGAGCCCACAAAAATCATTGGCCCTAACCTTTGACCCAAAATCTCAGTGTAAGTAATAAACCACATCTCTTTCAATGTTTCCTGATGGTTATTGCTGAGAGTGTCTTGAAATCTAATAAGAACCATGAGGGTTGATCAAGCCACAACCCTGGTTATCAGCAGGCTAGAGACTGGTACATAGCAGCTAAGTAGAGGAGCCGAAGAAGGATAAGGGGAAAGATGCACAAAACGGGGGTCAGCGAACTTCCTCCAAACTTATATAATAAGGTTCTGTAAGGAGGAAAAGTCAGAAAAGAAATCACAATGATTCAAGAAAATATCCCAGAAAGTGCTCTCTTTTTTGAACCTTTGAAATTTTTCCATGATAGGATGTCATCTTCAGGGGTTGAAGTATTCAATTCAAGTCCCTGTCTTAATTTGTCTGCAGTCCCTGGATACTGAAGTTGAAACTGATCCAAGGTGAGAGCCAGGACCAAAGGTTAGGGGTTCTTATTCCCAGTTCAGAACTTTTTTATAATTTTGCCAACATCTCACTCCTGCCCGAAAACAGATGAAAAAGAATAGTGATTCACTCCACCTAAGAGAACATGTGCTTCATTAAAATGCACTTGCAAAGTACAAGAATACTGTAGTGCCTGCAAGCCCTCAGCTTATACACTCCCAGCTGACTAAGCCTCTCCCTTGAACGCCTTCCACTTCCCCCTTGCCATCACTTTGCTCACTAAGAGTGTTTCTCCCCACTTTTCCTTGTTCATGCCCCACAGAATTTTCAAACATTTTTATGGTACTCATCAACCTGCCACGCACCAGAATGACTCTGACATTTCTGCAGCCTCTATGAGAGAGCAAATCCCTTGACAGGAATCATGTCTTTGGTTTTGCTCTTTTACCAGTAGTGCCTGGTATAAATAAATACCAGTGCAAATAAATATTTAGCGTCAACACAAAGATTATCTCAATTTTGAAGATGTCCACATTTCCAGAGCTTCCCTTTTAACAACTGTTAGAGATTTTATTTTAAGCAATGACGTGGAATACAACTTCAAAATTCACCTTTGGATGCTGTCGAGTGCAGGCGTTCATCTGCCTGATGCTGGCCCATCCTTCCGCTTGAAGAACGGGTAGAAAACCGGATCAGAATTCATCCCTTTAAAACAAATTTCAATAAATAGTTACAGTTCTAATTTGATTAGTATAAATAAAAGATTTCATAAATGTAGACCAGTGTTTCTCAAATTGGGGTGATAAGAACCCTAGGGGGTTGTGGATATCTTCTCACGGATCCCAAAGTCCTGCATGTTATCATACAAAACATGTCTCTGACAAAGAACTTCAAATTACAACATGTTACATGTCAAAGTAACTTTCTTTAATAAGTATTTTTCAAAACACATATTCTTTGGGATCTTAAAAAATTTTGTTGCTTTAAAAGGTATTTCATCCTGACATTAGTTTGAGAAACAATGGCACAGACCATGTTTCCAATAAGGCTCAGGACCATTTGTATTGATGTATTATGCCCCATCAGACGAATGTCTTTAGGCATCGGGAGAGGTAGGGGGTGGGAACAAGCTATGAGAAAATATAGATTTGAAGTAAAATGAGCAGTAAGAGAAGCCCAGCTCATTTATTTGGTTCTTCCTGTTTCCACTAAGACGCACGGATGTGCACCAAAAATGTTTCAAATTTGATGTTAATATTTTTTCAGCTGGACCTTTGTATTAGTATTATGAGAGTACATCAGAATGGCTAAGCGGCTTTAGTTTACCTAAGTACTTGTTGAAAAGAAGAAAGAGAAAAGGGTATAGAAACTATGTTATAAAGTAGGCAAAGGTCAAAGTTTTCTTATAAAATATTTGTCCATTGCCTTCTTGCCAACATATTCCAGAAACATCTCAAACTAAAAAGGCATCACTGCTTCCATCTGTTTTGGGGCAGAGATAGCATAAAAAGGTACAAAGAATCAATGTATTGTATTTATATCCCCAACTCATGAACCTTGAAAACCTCAAGTTTATGAGATTTTTACAATCAACAGTCAGCCTTGGTATAGAGCCAAATCTAATGGCCAAATCTTATCTCTTTAAGCCTTTGCCATGCCTCCAAAAGAGGTACAAAACAAATGACATTAAGATAAGCCAATTGAATTATCCAGAAGCTTACACTATTGGTCATGTCATGGACCAAAGAGAAAAAGCAAAACCTCCTCCTACTTTGTCCTATCAACTTCAAACCCTAGTGGGCTCCCTTTTTAAAACTCTGTAACTTAAAGTTCATACAAGACAACACTTGATTATCATTTCCTAAATTTATTTCAAGTGTGCTTAAATTACTGCCTCAATACAATCATCTCAAGGACAAGAGATGATATAGAACAGTATAATTTCTACCCCTCACTTCAGTGTAACCTAGCAAAGGGCTGGGTACACAACACATCGTCTATAATCCTGTGTCTAGCTCCTATGGTAATAGAGGCAGAAACTGCAGATGAGGTGGGAACAGGGAGGGAGACTGACAGGACTCCATGACTTTTCTATGAGTAGCATCTTAAAGAAAGACAATAGAACAGGGAAAAGATTACTGAGAAGCTACAAAGTAGTACTTACAGTATTCTAAAGAGCCAGAGACTCTTCTTACAGCTGTCCAAGGAGCTAGTAGTGCAAACTGCACCCTGAGCTGGGCCGATCTTTTGGCATCCTTCTCAGAGGAATAGTATCCTTTTTCAGTGATTACAAAGAACTGCTGTTCTGATAACTAGGTACTTGTTTCAGCAGTTCCTTACTAAATTTTCTCTGCTACTAACCAGCCTGTATACCAGAGGCTGGAATATGATTCACTTTTATCAGGCAACAACTCACTGCTAAAATTTATACCCACAAAAATGATCTTTCTTTTAACGTAACAAAGAAAAACTGGTCCCATCAGTTCTAAATCCTCAATTGAGTGTCGTGCTTCGGACTACTTTAAATTAGCATAATTAAAACAGGGTGCATTTTATGTAATAGATTAATCATAGAAAGTGATCTATGGTTTTCAAAAGCACCTCAGCATATGTTCATTCTCTCATATAATTGTTTTAGAACAATCTTATTGAAATAAATAAGGACTGGACTGGTTGGTGCTCCAGATGAAGAAATTTAAGGACTACAAAGTTTCCATAGTTTTTCTAAAAATGAATGGTGGTAGAGCCCAAAGGTACCGGTCTTTTAAGAGTTTCACTTGAAAACTCACTAACTTGAGCAATAATAAAGTAGCAAGAGTCACAGTGGTCTATCCACAGACCCACCACCCTTAGTAAAATGAGAGACACTGGTCATTAGGTACATGATATAAATGGGTTTTAGGACTTCGAATATTTAATGACCAGGTTATCAACTCCACCTGATATTCCAGATACCTTTCTTTAGAAAATAAAAAATTAATAGCAACTTTTGGTTGCCTCTGGCAACTGGCACTTTACAATAGCAATATATAAGATGAGAGATTTGCAGCCAGGCACTCTGCTCAGGAAAGAGACAATGCTAACTTCTTTCCTGGGGAGATAATTTTCAACTGATAGCGATAACTATTGAACATCCAAAATAAAAGACAGCAATCCAGTTCTGTGGGCCTGGCTTATCTGGGGCATTTTGCCCAGTAAAGCAGTAACAGAGGTGGGCAAGGATGGTTCCTGCCCCCAGAATTTGACGACTGGTGTTGGAATCATTAACAAATGCAGGAAAAGGAAGGAGGGGCCATCCACCGAGTTTCGGCCTGCTTTTGGTAGTCAACACCGCACATACTCAGCATGGAGACCTTGGGCTGATGGGCTGAAAAATGGGACATTACTGTGTTAAGAACACAGGGGGCTTTGGGTAGTCAGCACTGCTCAGAAGCAATGCAAAGAAGGAAGTGGAAGGGTCCATGTCTGATGGGCAGCTGAAGCACTGTAACAATACCAAGTAGGTAAACCAATGACATCTGACTGTTAACTTTTTTAACCCAAGAGGAAGGGACTTGCCCACTAAACATTCCCCAGCAACAAAGGGGCAGGGCAGGGGCAGGGGGTAGAGGGAGCGCAGTCTTATTTAATGGTTGGACATACGGATACTTGAAATAGTTCAGCAGACTTCAAGAACAGGCAGTAGGTGGGGAGTGGATAAGGTAAGACCATGATTACTTGGAATTTTATAAAGTGGAGCAATGCAAAAGGAACAGGAGTGTGGGCAGCCGGTGGACAAATTCATGGCATAGTGTGATGTTTTAACTTGCATATATCACGGGAAATTGGGGCTTGGGAGTGTTCGGTTAACCAGGCCAGGGAGGAAAATTGTCTTTCTGCCCATTTACAGTCCCAGGAGAAATTTTATGTGGTCAGCAGCCCCTGCAGTAATGCAAAGGGGGTGTAAGTATGCTACTCTAACAGGATGGAAATAGAGAACTGCAAATATTCACATTAGCAGTCAGAGAAAGGGGCCTTAGTCTGTACTCCTGATGAAAGGTATATGAAAGGTAAAAGGGTCTTATTTAATGATCAGTATTTTGATCATTGTTATTAGTGCATATTAACAGTCCCAAAGCTGAGGTAAAGACAGTTAGCACTCCTCAGCAACAATGCAAAGGCAATGGTAGAAGCATAAAATCCTTTCCCACTGTACAGGTCTACAGACAAATACAATTATGCACACTAATACTCTCAGGAGAAGAGTTCATTCATTGTTAACATGGCCGTGAGGCAAAGGGGGTAAAGGGGGATGCAAACCCAGTCCAGGAGAATAGATGGGCAAATGCAGTTATGCATATTTAAGTACAAAAGAAAGCATTAGGTCCACAGCATTGACTTGCTCTAAAGCAGAAGGTACAGGGGTTCTGGCACAAGACTTGCTTAGAATAATTGCATTTGTGAACATGAACTTTAACTTTCCAAGTGAAAGAATACTGAGCAGTGTGCACTGCAACTACACATATTAACAGTCCACAAGGAAAGCTGAGGGGTATGATTTTGTCTACTGATGAAGACAATTCCAATAGTGCATATTAGTGGTCCATTCCGAAGGCAGTTGGGGTTGCAGGGGTGGGTGGGGAGTGGTAGTCTCTGCAGTAGAACAAAGGAGGTACAATAATCCTGATAAGTGATAGGGTTGTAGAAAACGGCAATTGTGCACATTAACTGTCTTTGTGTTCAGGTATTAGCAGTGGGCACCTACTGGAAAGCATATGACTTCAGATGGCAGTGGTGAGGGGGTCTAAGAACTCAGACAAATGCAATTATGTACACTGGCAGGACAAGAGAAGACGAATGGGACAGCAGCCCTGCTATAATTCAAATGGAGGGCAAGAGTGGCAATACGTACAATAATGTCCCATGTAGTCAACTAGAAAAATATACCTTGTACAAATATAAGAATTTTAAAGTAGTGGGTACTCCTAGCTAAAACAAAAACTAAAGAGAGGGAAGTCCTTATCAAGTCCAGGCACATGAAAAATATAATTACTCACATTAACAAGCCATGAGGAGGCCTTAGTGATCAGTCCCCATGTTATACTACAAAGGACTAACAGAGTAAGATCTTATTTAAATAGGTTCAAACATGTGTAATTATGCCTACTAATGCCCAGGGTGCATGGCTGTGGACACTTGCCATTGTGCATCTTGACTGTCCAAGTGTAGCCATCTTGGGGAGGGGGCAAATGGGAGGGAAGGGGTGGGGGTGAGGGGTGGGCTTGCCCAGTGCACAGGAATTCAAACATAACCGCACAAATAGCAACAGGCCAAGAAGAGAGGCCTCTGCGGCCAGCACCCCTGCTGTATGCAAGAGGTTCTGAGAGGGTGGATCTTATTCATATGGGGCGAGCCATGTACGCATACTAATGCCCAGGGTGCATGGCTGTGGGCTCTTGCCGTTGTGCATCTGGACTGTCCAAGTGCAGCCGTCTTGGGGAGGGGACAATGGAAGGGGAGTGATGGGGGTGAGGAGTGGGCTTGTCCGGTGCACAGGAATTCAAACATAACCGCACAAATAGCAACAGGCCAAGAAGAGAGGCCTCTGCGGCCAGCACCCCTGCTGTATGCAAGAGGGGTCTGAGAGGGTGGATCTTTCTCATACAGGTCAAGCCATGTGCAATTGTGCTTATTAGTGACCAGGGCGCATGGCTGTGGGCACTTGCCGTTGTGCATCTTGACTGTCCAAGTGCAACCATCTTGGGGAGGGGGCAATTGGAGGGAAGGGGTGAGGGGTGGGCTTGCCCAGCACCGGAGTTCAAACATAACTGCACAAATAGCAACAGGCCAAGAAGAGAGGCCTCTGCGGCCAGCACCCCTGCTGTATGCAAGAGGGGTCTGAGAGGCCAGGATCTTACTCATATGGGGCGAGCCATGTGCAATTACGCATATTAATGTCCAGGGTGAATGGCTGAGGGCACTTGCAATTGAGCATCTTGACTGTCCAAGTGCAACCATCTTGGGGAGGGGACACTCCTTGGTTGTCACAAAGGGAGTGGGGAGAGGAGGTATCTTTGTCTAGTGCACAGGAACTCAGACAAATATGCTGACACATATTAGCAGCCCAAGTAAGAGGACCTTATGGGTCAACTCCCCTCCGGTACTTCAAAGGACATGTGAAGGGGAAGGATACTAATGGAATTGTTATTATGTACACTAACAGTTTGGAAAAGGAACCTTAAGTGGGTATTACCCCTTGCGGTAAAGCAAAGAGGCTGTAAAAGGTGCCATGGACTCAGTTAATTCAACTGAAAATGTATACAAGGCAACTAAGATTGTGCACATTAACTGCATTACTGTGTAAGCTTCTGAGTAGTAGACTGAAATATCAGTAGAATGGGGAGAGTCCTTACCCAATGCACAGGTACAGAAGCAAATGTCAGTATCGACAATCATTCTGAGCGGATATTGGCTAGCCAGAAGCCCCTGACATAATGTAAATAGGGCAAGGAAATAGGATCCTATTTTAACAATAAGGGAGCACAGACTGCTGTAATAACACACATTTGCACTACAGAAGAAGCAGCCATAGTTTGGTTCAGCATCCATGATGCGGGGATATGATGGGAATGGGACCCTAGTGCAATTTTACACATTAACTGGTCAAGAGGAAGACTTCTGGTGGCCAGTGCCCCTTGCTACTATGCTCAGAAGTCAGGATATTAGCTTATCAGAAGGACACATGCACATTAAGATCCCCAAGAGAACCGATTTTGGGTAGTTAACATCACTTGCTAAAACAGAAGGGTGGGGTATTAGTTTAAATGGAGGGCTCATGAACATTGGTACTTTGTAGCTAAATAGTCCCAGAAAAAAGGAACATGTAATTAATACACCTTGCTGTAACAAAACAAGGGTACAAGGGACTCAGATCTGAAATACACTTCTGGTCAATTACCATGTAACATAAAAGTCTTACACAAAGTGGATAGGTGAATACAAGGAAAATGTGTGAGGTGTTCACTTACAGCACAGCAAGCGGGACAGATGCAATTATGCACATTAACAGTGCCCAAATCAGGGCCTTGATATTCACTACTCTCTACTGTAACGAAAGGGCATACGAGGGGAAAGGGCATACACTAGGAAAGGGACCAAGCTACAGTTAAGAACTATAACAGTCCCAAACAACCTCTGCAACGATGCAAAGGAAGTAGGAAAGGATGGAAAAAGAAAAACATAAGGGACCACAGCTACAACTGAGCAAGTCAACAGTCCCAAGAACCCTCTGCTATAATACAAAGAAAGTAGGAGGGAATGCTAAATCTGAGGAATGGAAGGAACCAGGGCACTAATTAAGCATTTCAACAGTCCCAAATAACTTCTGCAATAATGCAAAGGGAGTAAGAATGATGGGGTTCCTACACTAACATATACCACAGGTGCAATTAAGTAAATTGACAGTCCCAAGTATCCTCTACTGTGATGCAAAGTAGGAGGGAATGTGGAACTATACTAACAGAGGAACCACAGCTGAAATTATATACTTTTGACAGTACCAAGTACCCTCTGCAGTAATGCCAGAGAGTAGGATAGTATGGCATATTATACCATCAGAAGAGACTACAGCTGCAATTATGCATTTGAACACTCTCAAGTAGCCTATGTGGTGAAGGAAAAGTAGGAGGGGTGGAGATGGTAAATTGGACACACAGAAGGGACCACAGCTGCAATAAAGCACTTAACAGCCCCAAAGAAGGTACTATGGGATCCTACTGAACAGAAAAATCACAGGTGCTATTTAGTACACTAACAGTCCCTAGTCCCCTCTGTGATTATGCCAAGGGTGTTGAGGAAATGGTAAACTATACCACCAGAAGGAACCACCACTACAAGTAAGCATGTAGAAGTCCCAAATACCCTCTGCTGTTAAAAAAAAATGGGGAAGGAGGATTTGTTGGACATGTGAAACTATATTAACACAAGGGACCACAGCAGTAATGATGCACTTAACAGTCCCAAGAATCCTCTGCTTTAATGCAAAGGTTCTAAATAAGGCCTGTGAAACGGCAGTAACATTAGGGACCACAGCTGCAGTGAAGCATTTAACAGTCCCAAATATCTTCTTTTGTAATGCAAATGACCAGAAAGGTCTATAAAACTGTGGTAACATTAGGGACCACAGCTGCAATGAAGCACTTAACGGTCCCACCTATCTTCTTTTGTAATGCAAATGGACCAGGAAGGTCTATAAAACTGTGATAAAATTAGGGACCACAGCTGCAAAGTAGCACTTAACAGTCCCAAGTATCCTCTGCTTTAATGCAAAAGTTCTAAATAAGGCCTGTGAAACTGCAGTAACACAAGGGACCACAGCTGTAGCAAAGCACTTAACAGTCCCAAGAATCCTCTGCTTTAATGCAAAGGATCTAAATAAGGCCTGTGAAACTGCAGTACCATTAGGAACCATAGCTGCTGTGAAGCAATTAACAGTCCCAAATATCTTCTTTTGTAATGCAAATGACCAGAAAGGTCTATAAAACTGTGGTAACATTAGGGACCACAGCAGCAATGAAGCATTTAACAGTCCCATCTATCTTCTTTTGTAATGTAAATGGACCAGGAAGGTCTGTAAAACTGTGATAAAATTAGGGACCACAGCTGCAATGTAGCACTTAACAGTCCCAAGAATCCTCTGCTTTAATGCAAAGGATCTAAATAAGGCCTGTGAAACTGCAGTAACATTAGGAACCACAGCTGCAGTGAAGCACTTAACAGTCCCAAGAATCCTCTGCTTTAATGCAAAGGTTCTAAATATGGCCTGTGAAACTGCAGTAACATTAGGGACCACAGCTGCAGTGAAGCACTTAACAGTCCCAAGAATCTTCTGCTTTAACGCAAAGGATCTAAATAAGGCCTGTGAAACTGCAGTAACATTAGGGACCACAGCTGCAGTGAAGCACTTAACAGTCCCAAGAATCCTCTGCTTTAACGCAAAGGATCTAAATAAGGCCTGTGAAACTGCAGTAACATTAGGGACCACAGCTGCAGTGAAGCACTTAACAGTCCCAAGAATCCTCTGCTTTAATGCAAAGGATCTAAATAAGGCCTGTGAAACTGCAGTAACATTAGGGACCACAGCTGCAGTGAAGCACTTAACAGTCCCAAGAATCCTCTGCTTTAACGCAAAGGATCTAAATAAGGCCTGTGAAACTGCAGTAACATTAGGGACCACAGCTGCAGTGAAGCACTTAACAGTCCCAAGAATCCTCTGCTTTAATGCAAAGGTTCTGTATGGCCTGTGAAACTGCAGTAACAGTAGGGACCACAGCTGCAATGAAGCACTTAACAGTCCCAAAAATCCTCTGCTTTAATGCAAAGGAATCTAAATAAGGCCTGTGAAACTGCAGTAACATTAGGGACCACAGCTGCAGTGAAGCACTTAACAGTCCCAAGAATCCTCTGCTTTAATGCAAAGGTCCAAAATATGGCCTGTGAATTGCAGTAACACAAGGGACCACAGCTGCAGTGAAGCACTTAACAGTCCCAAGAATCCTCTGCTTTAATGCAAAGGTTCTGTATGGCCTGTGAAACTGCAGTAATAGTAGGGACCACAGCTGCAGTGAAGCACTTAACAGTCCCAAGAATCCTCTGCTTTAATGCAAAGGTTTTAAATATAGCCTGTGAAACTGCAGTAACATTAGGGACCACAGCTGCAGTGAAGCACTTAACAGTCCCAAGAATCCTCTGCTTTAATGCAAAGGTTTTAAATATAGCCTGTGAAACTGCTGTAACAGGGACTACAGCTGCAGTGAAGCACTTAACAGTCCCAAGAATCCTCTGCTTTAATGCAAACGATCTAAATAAGTCCTGTGAAACTGCAGTAACATTAGGGACCACAGCTCCAGTGAAGCACTTTACAGTCCCAAGAATCCTCTGCTTTAATGCAAAGGTTCTAAATATGGCCTATGAGACTGTAGTAACAATAGGAAGCACAGCTGCAATGAAGCATTTAACAGTCCCACGAATCCTCTGCTTTAATGCAAAGTTCTAAATAAAGCCTGTGAAACTGCAGTAACACAAGGGACCACAGCTGCAGTGAAGCACTTAACAGTCCCAACAATCCTCTGCTTTAATGCAAAGGTTTCAAATACATCCTGTGAAACTGCAGTAACACAAGGGACCACAGCTGCAGTGAAGCACTTTAATAGTGCCAAGTAGCCTCTGCTGTAATGCAGAATAGGAGGGAATTCAAACTTCCCTAACAAAAGGAACCACAGGTATAATCAAGCCCTTTTTCATAGTTTCACATACAGTCTCATGTAAAGCAAAGGGAGGTGTTGGTATCCTAGACATACAAAATGGACCACAGCTATAATTAAGCACTTTAACAGTCCAAAGGAACTGCCACCTTACAAAGGAAGTACAAGGGACTAGGATATTAGTGTAACAGAAAAGGACCACACTGAGCATATTAACAGTTCCTAATATCTCTATGGCAATGCAAAGACAGTAGGAGAAGGGGGCCACTGATCCAATTAGTACCTTAAGAGTCAAAATACCATTCCAGATAATGTACAGAAAATAGAAGGGGATGGAATCTTAGAGTAAAAATGACCACAGCTACAATTAAGTAGCTTTAACAGTCTCAACTACTCTCCTTTGTAACGCAAAGTGCACAGGAGAGAGTACAAACTGGAAAAATAGTAGAGAACACAGCTGCAAATGAGTACATTAACAACTCTAACTGTAGTAGTGAAAAGGAAACTGAAAGGCAAGGAATTCTACACTGCCGCTGTGTATATTTAAGCACATTAACAATCTCAAGCAGCTTCTGTGGTAATGCAAAGTGACTTGAAGGGATTCCCACCGAAGACTAACACTAGGATTATAGTTGCAATTAAAATGTATTAAGTCTCAAGTACCCTCTTCAGTAATGCAAAGGGAAGTAGAAGAGGGTGGGCTTTTATGTTAACAGGAGGACACTGGAGATTGTAAATTTGCACAGGAACAATTCCCGGGAGAGGGGCTTTTGGCAACTAGTACACTCTTGGTAACATAAGGTTCCAGACAGAAAAGGCTCCAGTCCAGCGATTTAGGATTGGGCACAGAAAATGTTCAACGCAGACTTCTAAAGGTAAGGTTCCTGCTTAAATACAAGGTACGTGGGTGGGGCTAGTTAACAGGACAAGGACAAATGCATTTTTGAATGTCATCAATTCAAGAGAATTGTCTTTGAGTAATCTGCCCACATAGCATGGAATGGAACACAGTGGTCGTTTCCAATGGACAGGACCTGTGCAACAGCTCCTGTGCAAACTGGTTCTTTAGTTCTTGAAATAATATCCCACAGACAGTGAGATGGGGTGGAAATCCGTTTTTTTAATTACACAGGATGTATGCAATTGTGCACATTCACTATTTAAGAGAAAGGTAGTCAAAACTCCTGAACTATAGCATAGAAATAAGGGATACCTTAGACTTATAAGTGGGAGCATAAGCTGTAGGAATTTTACAGATTACTGCAAGGTGGTAGGTAATCTGTACTACCTAAGAACAATGAAAAGAGCAAGGGTGGGTATGTCTATTTGACAGGACCAAGAATAATGATCATATCCATTAATATTCCAAGGGAAAAGGCTTTGCAGATGAGCAACTCTGCTGTAGTGTTAAGAAGTTGCAAAGAACCTGGGTAAAGAACAGGGGAATGGAAAATTGGAGTTCTACTCATTATTAATTCATGAAACATGGTCTCAGGTAGTCAGCACTGCCTAACAGCAATGCAAATGAGGTGGAGGACTGTTGATAAGTGAGACCATGTACAGCTACAATTTGGTATTTATGTGCTCAAGAACAGCTGGACTACCCCAGGCGGGCTAAAGTGATAGGGTACCTTTGTTTAATATGCAAGGCTGTGACCATTGGGATTAAGCATGTTAACGTTCAAGTAAAAGACTTGGATTTTCAGTGCCCATTAATGAGGCCAAAAGGTTTTAGGCCGGGAACTAATCCAATGGGCAGATTTGTGGGCAATTAGAATTTCATTCAGAGCAGAGTTTTGGTGGTCAACATAAGCACTGTATGGAAATTGGGACTGTGATTTCTGCGGCAATGACAGAATGGTTTCTCCTTCCTTAAGGGCAGAGGACTGAGAATCATGGGCAGTAATGGCCTGATATGACACTTTTGATAAATTAACATTTCCTAACATTAATACAAAGGGTGCGGGTATTTGTTCCAACGTAGGCCAATGGACAGGTAGGATTGTGCACATTGATTGAAAATAATGATTCCGGTAGTCAGCGGTGAATATCAGCAATGAATGCTAGAGACAAATGGGTGTCCCAGAGTCCAGTGGATGAGCACGGGACAAATTATTTTGAGTGGTGAATCGATGAAAATTTGGGAAGAAGCAGGGCTGGGCCATGGGGTTAAAAGGGGGGGCTGGGGGGGGACCGGGGCAGGGCCAGGGCTGGGGTAGGGACTGGGCCATGGGTGGGGCTGGAGCAGGGGCTGGAGCAGGGCCTGGATGGGGCGTTGCTGGGATTGGGCTGGGCAGGAGCCAAGTTGTGGTGGTAGGGCACCATTGAAAATTGAAACCGTGGTCAGTAATATTCCAATATATGTTTGAAAAGAGGAAACAAATCCACGGCAATTCGAGTTTCCGGCATGACAGGCAAGTGCGGCAATAGGTGCGGCAACAGGTGCGGCAACAGGTGCGGCAACGAGTGCGGCAATGAGTGCGGCATTAAGGATGGGAACAAAGCAAGGCCTGGGCTGGACTGGACCTTCGAGTATTCCTTTCCACGCTTTTTCACAATGATAAATTTTTAGTTTAATTGTATCTGTGTTATATCCTCAAAAACCCATGTCAGATTTTTAAAAAGTAGTAAAACTTATTAAATGTCAAATTATTTGACTAACTAAAGCCAAAGTGCTTTTAAGCAATTTACAAAAAAGAAATGGAAAACATTAAGAAATTTTAGGGACTCCGAAAATGAACTCATTAATTGGCCTTAAAATGAATCCTACAGATAAACAAAGTCCCTAAATACATTTTCATTCAGTCACTTAAGGTTTAAGTAGAATACTTGCAAACCACGCAATCAAACTATATATGACTGACATCCAAGAAATAAATAGAAATCAAAATCCGACCCCAGCCATTAGCCACGGGGTAGATGTTCCTCTTGAGAAAGGGAAGGATTCTTCTTCTGCCACCTGTGGTCAACGATCATCTGCGATCCATTCTGGTCCTTGCCTCGACTGATCACCATGTTCACACTTGGCCAGCATGGAGCACTGCTCCGGGGGCCACAGAGTGGAATAGCGGGGCCTGGGGCAAGGGGGCCACGTAAGTCTAACTTCAAGCCACTTCAACAATGAAGAGGAACTGGGTGAGGTTCAGCCAGCACAGTCAAATACCCAGCAGTGCAAGAGGTAATGCTGGAGAGGAGAAAGCCGGGACGGGGGTAGGGAGGTGGAAAGGCCACATGTCCTTGGAAGGACCTTGGGCACCACCCACTGGGAGCAGACTCAAAAACGTGGCTGCTCCATTCTGCCTTCTCACTGGCTGCATGAAGACCTCAGTGAGGAGCCATGCTAACTCACCAGTGTAATTCCATCTTCCAGTAATTGGTCATACCCTTTTCTAACATGCTCTCTGATTGGATATGTAAAGCAGTACTTGAGCACTCCCCACCCCATCTTTCACCTGCTTTCCGCCACAAACGCGGCAAAGCCCGCCATCTTTAACAATGCGGCAATACCACCAAGTGCTGAGCCCGCCAAGAACATGCAGGCGAACATCCCTGTGGACCCTCTGCCAAGACATCCAAGTGACAAATTGCCAAGACCTCCACATAATAAGGCCTGCCATACTATCCCCGAGGCAAAACCTGCCAGGAAACGCACACAGCAAAGACAAAGGCCGCCATGTTACACAAGTGCTCTAGCCGCCATCTTTTAGCATGTAACAGAATATTTCCACCGCCATGCTGCACATTAGAACAAAGACGCCACCAGGATGTGGCCTTCCCGCCACTTGGGACACTGCAGAAAAAAATGAATCCGCCATTTTGGACATTCACAAAACAGGCAGCCATGCTAAGCAACGCCACAAAGTTACAGCCGCCATTTTGATGTCAGTACCTTAACTCCCCTCCTTGTCATTCTCAACGTGCCTCTGGTAGTGACAGCACAACCCCGTTTCGAGACCTCGCGATACCAGAGTAAATGTAGCGTTCCTAACAAGCTCCAAATCGATTCATCTAAAACCTTTAGCTCGTGCAGAGTGCATAACGGTCTCTAACCAGAGAGCCATCTTGCCTCCCTAACTTATACTTAGCATAAGTAACGCTCGGCTAAGACCCGCAGCAAACCTAAGTGGGCGCCATCTTTCTTCCCCC